>JAAGKR010010841.1:0-21375 GCA_011419295.1 Clarias macrocephalus | reverse complement strand
GGTTTATATATACACACACACACACACACACACACACACACTCACAGGTTTATATACACACACACACACACACACACACACACACACACAGTTTTATACACACACACACACACACACACACACAGGTTTATACACACACACACACACACACACACATACACACACACACTCACACACACAGGTTTATACACATACACACACACACACACACACACAGGTTTATACACACACACACAGGTTTATACACACACACACACACACTCACAGGTTTATACACACACACACACACACACACAGGTTTATACACACACACACACACTCACAGGTTTATACACACACACACACACAGGTTTATATACACTCACTCACACACACACACACACACACACACACACAATAAATGCTTATTTTTTGTCCCACATTCAGGAACAGGAGACTCTGTCATTTATTCGGGAGAATCTGGAGAAGAGCGATCAGCTGACTAAAGGAATGGTGAGGCAGGAACCCTGCTGTGTGTGTGTGTGTGTGTGTGTGTGTGTGTGTGTGTGTGTGTGTGTGTGTGTTAACTGGACCTTAGAACATTAGCGTAATTATTCAAATGAATAAAGAAGGCCACGCCAATAAAACACATCAGGGCCCGTATTCACAAAGCTTCTTAGAGATTCTCTCAGAGCTCCTGTCTTAGCCTAAAAAGTCCTCGCTGGGAGTCCTAGACTAAAAGTGATTTAGGAAACTTCTTAGAGCGACTCTGAGTAAGGAAAGTAGAAAAGCCTTTATCTTAGTGAGGGGGCGTGGTCGACACCGTTGCTAGGGATGATGCAGCAATTCAAGGACTGTGATTGGTTAATAAAAAAATAACCTCTGACCTCTGCAAAGGTTTTGAAATGAGCTCTTAGTAAAAATAGACTATATGATAATAGAACCAACAGTGAAATCATAATGTTTGTATATGAAGAAATTGTATAATCGTGACTACAGGCTACTTTATGCAAAGTTTCTGTTATAGGCTAAATGTCTTAAAGATAATTAAACAGCTAAATGTTGAAAATATGTCGACTTTTGAAACAACCAATTTCCACACAGTAGTTACTATATTAAAGTTCCTACATTTATTTACTAAACTGATTTTATTACTTGTGATCCATTTCAGATTGATGGGAGCAAAATGTCTCAGCTTTCACCAGTTTACATGATCACAGGACAGTTTATTTAAGCTGCACTTTTGGATGGTTTGTAGCCAACAATCCAAGAGAGATGGAAGGAAGTAAAACAACAAGAAAACCAGATCAGACAGAAGAGCAGCGTTTACTTTTAGCTTCACGTTCAGTGTTTGGAGAATATTTCTTCCTCCCTCCATTTTGTCCTCTGCTAGAAAAACTCTTAAGTCTCTTAAAAGTCCTCCTCTCTACTCTTAACTATTTTTATCTTAGGAGCTGTTTTTAGGGCTAAGATGTTTTGTGAATCATTTTTATCTTTACTAAGATTTAATCCTAAATTTAAGGAAAATGCCTTTCTTTAAGGAAAAGATTTTTCTTAGAAAAAGTCACTAGGAGCAACTTTTAGGCTTAAGAAGCTTTGTGAATACGGGCCCAGAATGCTAGCACAAAGAGGCGGAGCTTGGTGAACTGAGTAGACCTGCTCCTGGTTCTGATTGGTTTGATGTGAGCCGTCTCTGTGTCTTTTCTCCCCCAGGTGTCGATCCTGTCATCGTTCGAGAGCCGCCTCATGGCCCTGGAAAACTCCATCATCCCGGTGCACAAGCAGACGGAGAACCTGCAGCGTCTCCAGGAGAATGTGGACAAGACACTGTCCTGCCTCGACCACGTCATCAGCTACTACCACGTCGCCAAGGACACCGACAGAATCATCAAGGAGGGGTCGGGCTTTATCCTCAACACCACAAACACACACACACAATTGTCTACCTCTCTTTCTCTCTCTCTCCCTCTCTCTCTCACACTGTTAACAAACCGTGTTCTGTAATTATTGGCACCCTGCATTTAGTATTCAGTTCTATTACACCGGCAAATGCAGTTTACTAAATCCAGGGGTGCCAATAGTTATAGAACAGTGTGTTACCACACTCATCATAAACCGTTTTTAATCAAGGGTGCCAGTACTTTTGGGGCAGACTGGGTTCTGTAGCTCTCCTCCTGTAAGATGGCGAGAGAGAGGCGGTTACTTTACCTAAAGCTGCGCAGTGACATCACAGTCTGAGGTCATGCATAGCTCCGCCCCAAATCACCAGCGCTGCTGTAGTCTCCCAAGCGGACCAAACGCAAGGACACGCCCACCAAAAAGGTCCTTTCACGCTCTAACGTGTGTGTGTGTGTGTTACAGACCCACTGGGCGGCTGAACGAGTATCTCGCCTGCATCGCCAGGATCCAGAAAGCTGTCGAGTATTTTCAGGACAACAATCCAGACAGTCCTGAACTCAACACCGTGGTACTGAACCTGTTTCTCTCTCTCTGTCTTTCTCTCTCTGTGCTTGTCTCTGTAACTAGTCGTCTCTGTGTGTCTCCCTCTGCCTCTTCTCTCTGCATTTGTCTTTATTTATCTGTCTCTCTATCTGTCTCTGTTTCCCTGTCGTTCTCTCCCTGTATCTGTCTCCCTCCTCCTCTCTCTCTCTCTCTCTCTCTCTCTCTCTCTCTCTCTCTCTCTCTTTCAGACACTGCTCTGAGCGTCAGAGCCCTGAGTAGTGTGAACAGTGTTATACCCTCTGTAGGACACACACACACACACACACACACACACACACACACACACACACACACACACAGTGACCAGGGAGCCATTTCAGAGACACGAGAGTGAACAGGAAGTAGTGATCAGGAAGTAGTGATAAGCTCCGCCCACATTGTACCCATGCATGTCTTTCAGAAAGTGCGGTTTGAGAAAGGTAAAGAGCAGCTGGAGGCGGAGTTTCGTGCGCTGCTGACGCGCTACAGTAAGCCGGTCCCGCCCGTCCTGATCTTGGACGCGATCGGTGGGGACGAGGAGCTGGAGGGCGAGGTCACGCTGGAGCATCTTCCCGAAGCCGTGCTGCAGGACGTCATCTGCATCGCCGGGTGGCTGGTGGAGTACGGACGCAACCAGGGTACACGCAGGAACCCGTCTCTCACTCACACACGCGCACACACATACGACCTGTAAAAACTCCAGCTCCAGATCACACTAACTGCACCACATCGTGTGTGTGTGTGTGTGTGTGTGTGTGTGTGTGTGTGTTCAGACTTCATGAATGTTTATTACCAGATCCGGTCCAGTCAGCTGGATCGTTCCATCAAGGGTCTGAAGGATCATTTCCGTAAGAACAGCGCCTCCTCAGCGCTGCTGTACTCTCCCGCTGTGCAGACCAAACGCAAGGACACGCCCACCAAAAAGGTTCCTAAGCGACCAGGTAAGTGTGACCTTTAACCTTGCATGCCAGCTTCAGGAACCCTTTATGGGTTTAGGGGCGGAGTGCACTGGGGTGAGTGTTAGTTCTAGCTGGAGTCAGTGTTGCATCCGTGGTTTCACTCAGGTCCTCTTTCCTTATGGACTTTCTACTGGAGCAGGACACTAGGTTCTGCGTTCTACTGGTTCTGTGTTTCATACTAACACCTTCTCCCTTGTCTTTCCCTCGTTCTTTTACTCGTTTGTCTGAAACGATGGCAGTTTACATCCCAGGTAAAGTCTCAGCATCGCTGGTGTGCTCTGGCCATCGCATGCTTTAACCACGCCATAACGGCACCGCAGGGAAATCTCACCGTTAGAACCTCGTAGCCTTCTACCGGCAGAACTTAAACACAAATATAACAAAGCCAGATAAAAAACTCGAGGTTTAACATGGATGGGTTTCATAAAGCCAGGATTAACATAGCCAGGTCTATACAAAACCAGGTCTAATAAAGCCTGGATAAATAACTTGAGGTTCACTAAATCCGGGTTAAACAAAGCCAGGTTAATAAAGCTGGTGTCAACAAAATGAGATGTAACAATCCCAGGTCTAACCGAACCAAGATGAATGATTCAAAGTTCAATAACGCTTGATTAAACAGAACCAAATTGGGTTTAAAAAAAGCCAGGAAAAGCTACTGGTTTAACAAAGCAAGGTTTAATAAAGCTGGGTTTAACAATGGCAGTTTTAAACAGAAGCCAAAACATCTTGGTGGACTAGACTTAAATCTGTACCTGTAGTTACAAAATTGTAAATCTATAGTTAGATCCCAAGAAGAACGTCAGGTGTTGGTTTTGTAGACCAAGGTTCTAAATCCAGGTTTCAACCTCAGAACGATTAACGTGAGTTTATGGGAGATCTGGGGTTCCACCAGCAGAACTTCTGACCACACACTTCTTTTTTTAGATCTTTATTCTTGACTCTTATGTACAACCTTTACATGCTTTTTGCTGCTTAAGAATGCAGAGCTTTCTTCTAGAAGTGTGTGTGAGTGTATGTGTGTGAGTATGTCTGCTGCATTAACTGTTCCATTTCCATCTCATAATCTTCTGTAGTTATGGGTTCTCACATGGGTTCTGCTTTGCTCACAAGTAAACGCATGCCCTGCGCTGCACTCACACACCACATGGAGGCGCTGTCTTGACTCTGGATCTTATTGTGTTGAAGCTCTGCACGTTCCTCTGAGCAGTTTAGAGCCGCGTGTCTCAGCTCCAGTCCTGCAGTTCTGCTCGAGAGGTTCTGATAATACCTGATGTTCAAGAACATGCGTGTGCGTGCGTGCGTGTGCGCGTGTGTGTGTACATCGTTGCTAGTGTGTGTGTGTTTGTACATTGTTGCTAGTGTGTGTGTGTTTGTACATTGTTGCTAGTGTGTGTGTGTTTGTACATTGTTGCTAGTGTGTGTGTGTTTGTACATTGTTGCTAGTGTGTGTGTGTTTGTACATTGTTGCTAATGTGTGTGTGTGTGTGTGTTTGTACATTGTTGCTAGTGTGTGTGTTTGTACATTATTGCTAATGTGTGTGTGTGTGTGTGTGTGTTTGTACATTGTTGCTAGTGTGTGTGTGTGTGTGTGTGTGTGTGTGTTTGTACATTGTTGCTAATGTGTGTGTGTGTGTGTGTGTTTGTACATTGTTGCTAATGTATGTGTGTGAGGTATCTTTAGGTTCTTTATGGCTTTGTTGGAGGTTCATGTCGGCTGTTGTTTGGAGAGCAGCAGGGCGGATCATGTGATCAGGGCGGGTCATGTGATCAGAAGTGACCGATGGATACATTGTAACATTGTGTAACGGATGTGTAGATCAAAGTGCGTGATGTCAGAGTCAAGAAACCATTTTCCCAAAGGTTTCTGTTTCATTGTGGAACTTTACGATCACACTGATCACGTTCTCTTTAAACACACACATACACATACACACACACACAAACACACACACACAGATCTTTCAGGAGGTTTCAGGAAATCACTGTGGAGCTCAATGATGAGCTCAATATGGCTTCCTCCAATCGAGAACTCCGTGTGCGCGTGTGTGTCTGAGAACCCTTATAGAACTTTGACCTGCAGGACTGGAAATGAGAACCGTTTCAGACAGTGTGTCTGTGTCATAAGAAGTGTTCATCATCGCTCTTTGTGTGTGTGTGTGTGTGTGTGTGTGTGTGTGTGTGTGTGTGTGTGTGTGTGTGTGTGTGTGTCATTGCTAGCATGAGCTGCAAGCGTGTGCATTACACCAGCACTGCTCTGATGAAATAACCTGTGTGTTCTCTCCTCACTGTTCTGAGTGTGTGTGTCTGAGAGCAGAGGGTTCTGCACATAGGATGTGAACTTCCAGAAGACCCTCTCCTTCTTTCCTGGCTGTTTTTTAAGAGAACTCACTTTGTCACTCTTCCTCTGCATGGTGTCTTTCACTCCTCCTCTCCTCTCCTTCCCTCTCCCTGTGTCTCTCTCTGTCTCTGTCTCCTGCCTGTGGCTCTGTGGGGTGCAGGGACGATCCGTAAAGCTCAGAACCTGCTGAAACAGTACTCTCAGCATGGCCTGGATGGGAAAAAGGCCTCTAACCTCACTCCCCTAGAAGGTAATTTTCCTCTCTTCCTCTTCCTCTCTCCTCACTGCTGTGTTTGATGAGGACTGACACAGACTCGCAGCTCGCAGCACCTCCTGTGTGATGAGGATCAGGTGTAGTGTAGTGAAGTGTGTCATCACACTGGACTCTAATGTGATGGTTATGAGGCAGAAACTTGCCTCACCACTAGGGGGCGCTGGAGCACAGAGGTAGCTGCAGAATCCTGACTTGTGTTCAGTCACAGGGGTGTTGCTGTGATGTAGGTCTGTGTGTTCAGGCTCTTCTAACACACACCACTAACACCTCTCTGTCATACACACACACACACACTTCTTTTTGGTACGGTGGGTACGCGTGCTTCCCCTTCCCTGGTTCAAGGCTTGGTGGGCGGGGCCTGCTTCTCTAGCTCTCCCACTGTGACAGTGGGCCCGGGTCATGTGACTTTGGATCATGTGGCTCGGGTCATGTGACTTTACCCCCCTCAACCAATCAGGTTACGATCTCGAGCCGCGCGGGGTTAAGCACCTGTCGGACGCACTGAGTGACAAGCACGGGGCTTCAGCAGGTGAGTATCCAAGCCCCGCCCACTACAGGCTCCACCTTAGTGGGACACGCCCACTTTTATTGTCTAAATGACCCTTATGTTTTTATTAAAAAAGACTGTTATTTCTCTCTCTCTCTCCCTCTCTCTCTCTCTCTCCCTCTTACTCCCCCCTCCCCCTCGGGGGCGGGGCATGTTGTCTGGTGTGTAGACCGTTATTGATGTCTTCCTGCTGTAGTAATGACTCTGTATGAAGACACGCCTCTCACTCTGCTGGAGTCTGACACCAGTAAAGCTAGCTAACTGTGTGTGTGTGTGTGTGTGTGTGTGTGTGTGTGTGTGTGTGTGTGTGTGTGTGTGTGTGTGTGTGTGTGTGTCTGTCAGGGAAAGATGATGTGATGGACGTGGAGATCGACTCGTACATCCACTGTATCAGTGCGTTTGTGAAGCTGGCGCAGAGCGAGTACGTCTTACTGACCGAGATCATCCCCGAACATCACCAGAAGAAAACCTTCGACTCCCTCATACAGGTCTCTCACAGACACATACACACACACACACACACACACACACACACACATTACACAAATGAAACTTTCCCCTGGTGTGTGTGTGTGTAGGAGGCGTTAGATACCCTGATGCTGGATGGTGATAACATCGTTGCAGCCGCACGCAGAGCCATCATGAGACACGATTACTCGGCTGTGCTCACCATCTTCCCCATCCTGCGTCACCTCAAACACACCAAACCTGACTTCGACTCCACACTGCAGGTCTGACACGGGGGAGTGTGTGTGTGTGTGTGTGTGTGTGTGTGTGTGTGTGTGTGTGTGTGTGTGTGTGTGTGTGTGTACACTTGTGTGTGAGAGGCAGAGTGAGATGGAGAAGCTATCCGTGTCACTTCTTGTTGATCAGGGCGCTGTGTGATGTCATTTCTTGCTGTGTGTGTGTAGGGGACGGCGGCGAGCACAAAGAACAAACTTCCGACTCTGATCACGTCCATGGAGACGACTGGAGCCAAAGCGCTGGAGGAGTTTGCTGACAGCATCAAGGTGTGTGTGGGGGGGGGGTCACGTGAAGAGCTTATGACGTCCTCATTAAGTTCTAATTAAACTAATTTAAATGATGTCACTGATGCTGCGAGACGTTTAATCACGCGTGTTAATGTAACGCTCTATAACAGTGTAATAAAGTGTAATAACACACACTGAGGTGTTTCTGTTCCTCTTGTGTTCCAGAACGATCCGGATAAGGAGTACAACATGCCTAAAGACGGGACTGTACACGAGCTCACCAGTAATGTACGAGTGCACACACACACACACATACACACATCATATACATTCACACACACAAACATGTGAACAGACACACACACACATATACAGTCTTATGCAAAAGTTTAGACACCCCTTGATAAATAACAGATTTTGGTGATTTTTTTTAATTGAATAGGTGTTAACATGGTCTCTCTCGGAAATGGACAAAATGCAGAATATTTTCAGCAAACATTGATGCATAGTTACTTCTTATGCCATAAATTGAACAAAAATAAAAACGTTATTGTGGCACTGTGTAAAAGTTTGTGCACCCTACATAATCAGTACTCAGTAACGCCTCCTCTGGTAGATATCACAGCTTGTAAACGCTTTTTATAGCCGCTAA
Organism: Clarias macrocephalus; assembly: GCA_011419295.1. Lineage (NCBI taxonomy): Eukaryota > Metazoa > Chordata > Actinopteri > Siluriformes > Clariidae > Clarias > Clarias macrocephalus. The sequence goes on along the minus strand of JAAGKR010010841.1, from coordinate 13,171 downwards.
AAGTCTTTCAGTTCTTGTACTTGGGATTTTCTCTCATTCTTCCTTGCAAAAAGCTTCTAGTTCTGTAATATTCTCTGGTGGTCTTGCCTGCACAGCTCTTTTAAGATCTACTCACAAATGTTCAGTGATGTTTAAATCAGGGGACTGTGATGGCCGTCCAACACCTTCAGCTTGTGTCTCCTGAGGTTTTCCATAGTGGATTTCGAGGTGTGTTTAGGATCATTGTCCTGTTGTAGAAGCTCCTCTTTTCAGCTTCAGCTTTTTACAGATGGTTTGATGTTTGCTTCCAGAATTTGCTGGTATTTAGTGGAATTCATTCTTCCCTCCACCCGTGTAATGTTTCCTGTGCCACTGGCTGCAACACAACCCCAAAGCCTGATAGATCCACCACATGATTAATAGTTGTCCAGGTTTTCTTTTCATGAAATGCTGCTCCTTTTTTTTCCAAACATGCCTTTACTGATTGTGGCCAAAGAGTTCGATTTTAACTTCATCAGTCCACAGCACTTGTTTCCCAAATGCATCAGGCTCCTGTAGATGTTCTGTTACATACTTGACGTTGGATTTTATGATGGAGATGCAGGTCAGGTTTTCTTCAGCTGGCTCTTCCATGACGGTCTTGTGGAACGGTGCACCACCACTCCTGAGTCTGCTGAATCTTCCTGCAGGTTTTTTGCAGTCAAACGGGGCTTTTGATTTGTCTTTCTGACCAGCATACGAGCAGTTCCATCCCAGAGTTTTCCTGGTCTTCCAGATCTCATCCTGACCTCCACAGTTCCCCTGAACTGCATCTCTTAATTACATTTCTCACTGTGGAAACTGCAAGCTGACGACGCTTTGCTATCTTCTTGTAGCTTCTCCTGCAAGTAACTATGCATCAATGTTTGGTGAAAATATTGTGCGTTTTTTCCATTTCCGGCAGAGACTGTGTTCACACGGCTGTTTGTTTGTTTCCTGCCTCAGTGTTTTACTGTGTTCTGTTTCCAGTCTAAATCCTCTATACACCATGTCTCCCTTAATTACTTTAATAAGATAAAATGGAGTAATAATACTAATGACCTTAGACATTAAATGTGTATATTTATTTATTATGACGCTTGCCTTGTTTTTTTGTTTTGTTGGTTATTTATTGTTTGTTTGTTTGTTTGTTTGTTTATCTATCTATCCTCGCTCTCTCTCTCTCTGTAGGCGATTCTGTTCCTGCAACAGTTGTTGGATTTCCAGGAGACGGCCGGGGCGATGTTAGCCTCTCAGGGTACAACACCACACACACACACACACACACACACACACACACACACACACACACACACACACACACACACACACACACACACACACACAGCACGCTGTTGTGCGCTGGCATCCATCGCTCTGAGACATTTAGCATGTTAGCATGAATATCCTGAGGTTCAGTTCCTCGTCTGTTTCCTCTCTAAATGATGAAAGATCTCCCACTTCCTCTTCCTCCTGTCGTTCTTCCTCCTCTCCATCTTCCTCCTCTTCCTCCTCTCGTTCCTCCTCCTCCCCTCGTTCTTCTCCACACACTCCTCAGCTCTCACCTCAGTGTGTGTTTCTCGCTGCACCTCATTAACACAGAGCTAAAGGCGATGAAAGGTGACAGCCGCCACCTAGCCGCGGTCATGTGACTGACGTTATCCTGAAGTGTGAGGATTTATGAATCTTTATTGATCAGCTGATGTCAGGGTCACACACGGTGTTAAACTCATGTGTGTTACAGCGCTGAAGCCTGAGCGAGGAGGCGGAGTTTAACCTTGATGTTCTGTTTGATTTCTTGCTAATGGCAAATTAGCATGCAGGCTAGTTAAGCGGTCTGTCTGAAGCGGCGCGGTGCTGAAGCGTTTAGCTCTGTGTCCTGTCTGTCTCGCGTGCTGATTACACTCGCGCTGCACTAACAAGACTTTTCTAACCTCTTGCACTCTGCTTGTGTCTCTCCCTCTGTGTTTCTTCTCTTTCGTCCTCTCTTCCTGCTTCGTCTCTGCTCTGTAGTCCTCGGGGACACTTACAATATTCCTTTAGACCCCCGAGGTAAGAACTCCGGCAGGACAGTGCTGCTGTCTGTCTCTGTCTCTCTCTAATCTAATCTCCTGTCTGTCTGTCAGTATCAGACAAGTATGTGCAGTAAGTGTGTGTGTGTGTGTGTGTGTGTGTGTGTTAGTAAATATCTGTCTGTTATTCTTCAGAAACGAGTTCATCAGCCAGCAGCTACAGCTCTGAGTTCAGCCGCAGACTCCTCAGCACCTACATCTGTAAGACACACACACATGCACATGCACACATACACATACACACACGCACACGCACACACACGCACATGCACACACGCACACATGCGCACACACACACACACATACGCGCACACACATGCACACACACACGTGCATACGCACATATATACACACACACATTAACACTGTCTTCTGTAAATGCTTTCTTCTCATAACAGGTATATGAGAGTTATTTTTAATAATGTGATATATATATAGTACATGTACCTTTTGGTGAGCAAGTATTTCATGTTTAACTCTTTTAAATGGATGCTGTGTGTATGCATGTGTATGCATGTGTGTGTATGTGTATGTGTATGTGTGTGTATGTGTGTGTATGTGTATGTGTGTGTGTGTGCTGTAGGTAAAGTACTGGGAAACCTGCAGCTGAATCTGCTGAGTAAATCCAAGGTGTATGAGGATCAGGCTCTCAGCGCCATCTTCCTCCACAACAACTACAACTACATCCTCAAGTCCCTGGAGAAGTCAGTGTTTACTACTGACCAATCACGTTACAGCGCTCGGAACTGACCAATCACGTAACAGCCTGTGTGTGTGTGTGTAGGTCAGAACTGATCCAGCTGGTGGCTGTGACGCAGAAGAAAGCAGAGAGCTCCTACAGAGAACTGATCCAACAGCAGATACTGACCTACCAGCGCAGGTCACACACACACACACACACACACACACACACACACACACACACACACACACACACACACACACACTCCTAAAGTGTAGAATTAGTGCTTGTATAACCCTGTGTTTGATCTCTTGGTGTGTGTACAGCTGGATGAAGGTAACAGACCACCTGACTGACCGCAACCTGCCTGCAGTACAGCCTGGGACTAAGGTGGACACACACACACACACACACACACACACACACACACACACACACACACACACACACACACAACCACAACCTACACTAACCTCTGTGTTCAGTGTAAACATGTGTTTTTTGTTTGTTTGTTTTTTTCAGTTGAAAGACAAAGAGCGTCAGGTGATCAAAGATAAATTTAAGGTAAACTCAGAGTTTAGTTTTATTGTATGACCGTCTGCGCGCGCGAGTGTTTGAGCAGAGCACTCAAGCTGTATCATGTGATATATACATAGTGTGAAAATAAGTGTTTTGTAGATTAACCGGTGTGTGTGTGTGTGTGTGTGTGTGTGTAGGGTTTTAATGATGGTCTGGAGGAGCTGTGTAAGATTCAGAAGGTTTGGGCGATTCCTGATAAAGAGCAGCGTGATGCGATTAGACACGCCCAGAAAAAGCTCATCTCTGACACGTACAGAACCTTCTTACAAAGGTAACACACACCCGTCTGTCTCTCTCTCTCTCTCTCTCTCTCTCTCTCTGTGTCTGTCTGTCTGTCTCTCTCTCTCTCTCTGTGTCTCTGTCTGTCTGTCTGTCTGTCTCTCTCTCTCTCTGTCAGTCTGTCTGTCTCTCTCTCTCTCTCTCTCTGTCAGTCTGTCTGTCTCTCTCTCTCTCTCTCTGTCTGTCTGTCTCTCTCTGTCTCTGTCTGTCTGTCTCTCTCTCTGTCTGTCTGTCTCTGTCTCTCTCTCTGTCAGTCTCTGTGTCTCTCTCCCTCTCTCTCTCTCTCTGTCTGTCTCTCTCTCTTTCTCTGTTTGTCTGTCTGTGTCTCTCTCTGTCTGTCTCTCTCTCTCTCTCTGTCAGTCTCTGTGTCTCTCTCCCTCTCTCTTTCTCTGTTTGTCTGTCTGTCTCTCTCTCTCTGTTTGTTTCTGGCACTTTTTCTTTTTCCTCTATTTCTCTCTCCATCTCAGTCAGTAGGTATATTATACAGAGAATGTGGTGTGTGTGTGTGTGGTGTGTGTGTGTTACAGGTGTGCGAACATGCAATTCACCAAGAACCCAGAGAAGTACCACAAATACACCCCGGATCACGTGGAGGAGATGATCGACAAGCTATTCGACACGTCTGCCTAAACCCCGCCCACTACACACCCATTGGTTGTAGCTACGCCCTAACTTCCTGTTTTCTGTTGCACTACAATGTGTCTTGTTTCTGTATTAAATCTGTAAATACACTCGCATTAATGTCCAATAAAGGGTTTCACTGTACCTGCGTTACTCTCCACATGGTGTTAGATCGCTGACCTGTCAGTAGGGGGCGCCATCAATGTTAATCACCTGAACGGCCAAATGTTACAAGAAGTAATCACCTTTACAGTAATGACTGAACAACTGTGTGTGTGTGTGTGTGTGTGTGTGTGTGTGTTTGTCTGGATTATTATTTATGCTTTTTTTTATTTTACATTCCAGATTTTTTGAACAACATACAAAGGTCTCACAGTTCTACACAGTTCATTAATATAATTTAATTATTAATATTATAAGTATTTAAACTAACCTCTGAATGCTATTCGACAGCTCCAGATAAATTTATTTTTATAAATAGAATTCATATAATTAAACAAAATGTATAGTTTGATCATTTAATACTGATAAACAGGCAAGAGCAATAATATAATATACAGATTTAAACAAAGATTTAGTGCATAACTGGTGTGTTTGAGACGGCGCTACAGAGCAGAAAGATAACTGAAGCACGCTCACACACTGAAATATTAACACTGGAAAAGTTCTAAATGATCCAGAGCGCTTTTGTGATGAGTTTTTCATAAATCCATTCTTCGGATCAGGTCTGGAACACGTGATGCGTCGGAACCACTTCATTATTGTTTCCACACACAGTGGACCACTCTTTCTCTTTATTATAGTTCTGGGGTTCATGACCTGGGGGGGGGGGGGGGGGGGTCACGTACAATTTATATAAAAAGTAATAAATGAATATATTCTGGATGTTAGAAGCAGGAGCGTGAAGGTGGAGCTGGATAAAGTGGAGTAAAATTAGATGCATAAACAATTTATAATAAATACATTTAAAATATGAATTAAAAGTGTTTTATGTAAATCCACATACTAATAATGTTTTTGTATTTGCATAAAATGGCATTTAAAATATTACTTGTGTTTAAAAAGTACATTTGCACAAGTTATTATAGTAATAACAATAAAAAAATAAAATCTCTCAATATCCTAAATGTGTAGAATATGATAATGTGACGCTCAGGTTTTCTAAACTTACAAAATATATAGAGTTTATTAATGATGCAAGGAAGTAAAAAAAACGTTACATTTCCTTTAACAATCCTTTACTTTTTAAATCTACGGCAAATCTGACAAAATATTTTCACTTCAATTATTCTTTCTATTCATTTTTAAATGTAATGTTAAAACAAGTAAATAAGGACACTGTAGAGTGTGTCTGTGTTACAGTATTGCACGAGTGGAAGAAGTGTTACATTTATAAAACGTGTGCTGATTTGTCACTTCCTGTTTAGATCTGGGATTCTCTGTGGTGATCTGTCGGCTTTATGGACCTTGTGTGTGTGTGTGTTCATGTGATAGTTGTGTTTGGACAGCTGTGCTAAACGTCAAGGTCAGTGAGGTGATGTAGTGCTGAAAGGTTTAGGAGTCATGGCCATTTCTCTCTCTCTCACACACACACACACACACACACACACACACACACACACACACACACACAGAGTGAACAGAAGTGAGACGCTGTATGCCTATTTACAGATAAGGACATATTTCACATCAAAGATCACCTGCTACTCAAAATTCACTTTTTCATCACGTTTACACGTGCAGATGTCTCTCTGCCTCTCACACGAGAATAAAAGCATCACTTTTTTTTTTTTTTGCTGTAGCTGAAAGATTTTTGTGACCTCATATGAGAAGAGCCCCTCCCACTCAGTTCTGCTGGTCTCTCTGTGACATTTTTAAGAGATACAGCAGATGCAGTATTCCCCCCAAGTTAACTTTTATAAAAAAAAATAATAATAATAAATAAATAAAAAAGGGGGAGTATACTACAGTACTGTGTGTGACTTTTAACACAGGCTGTTTTTTAGAGGTTGTTGTTGCGTTTCTAACCAGCAGGTGGCAGCATGCAGTAAAGGACAGAGCTCAGTCCCATGCTGTTAAACGATACAGTGTTAAACACTAATCCAGTTTCCCTTCACTGGTGTGTATTAAAGAAGGATCCAGGTCCACCTGAGCACCAGGAGGTGTTTATTAATGTTTGACTGAAGGTGGATGTAAATATGATGTTGTAGAAAGACTTTCTTCTGGGACTGGAATCAGGAATCCTGAACACTCTGGGTTAAAGCACTAAACATTCCGGGCAGGAATCAGAGTCGGGGCAGAAGGGCAGGAACTTGGTGGTAGGTCCTGTAGAAGGGCAGGTGTGGATACTGCAGGCAGTAATGGGGGCAGTATTGATGGAGGAGTGGAGAGCTGGAGGAGATGAGGGAGCAGCTGAACCAGTAGAAGTGTGTTTACGTCTCCACAGCCACTTCCTCCATTCCTCTGTTTTGGATTCTTCCATATTAGGCCATGAAACCGAGTGTGCTTCTCTCTGGGGGAAAACGAAGGGAATTCCTGAGTGAGTTAGACTGGCAGAGACTCGGAAACATGCCGATCAGTCCGTCACTACACTTATTAACTGCAGGCAGGAATGTGTGCAGGCTTCCCAGGCACAGGTGGGTGTGGACATTCTAATGGTTGGCAGCCTGTGAGAAACCGTGGCAACTTCGGGTCTGCAGGTTCTGGCTTTGAGGGCCTGCGGGTGACTTGTGCATCCCACAGGAAAGATGGAGTGAAAAGCTTACGACTCGGGATCATCGCCATCCTCCTGACAATGTTCAGGCTGCTCATGACCCCGGGGAAGTCAAGTGAACCAACTCGTATCAGAATGAACAGACCAAGGTGAACAATGAAGAGACTATTTCTGGTCAGCTGTGTCTGATTCCTGTGTGTTGATGTACTCATCGAGTGATCATGAACGTTTATAACCCAGACATGATTGACACACAAGTACAAGCTCATTGTGTGACTGATCATCAGCTGGGCCACCGCTTGCTATGTCTTAAGAAGAAGCATCAAAGTTATTCAGCCAAATGCACCGCGCCAAGGTCCAGCACACCTGGTGGTGGCAGTTATGTGCAGATCTGCCCAAAGCTGAACACTTACCTGACTGTTAATGTGTCTAAAGTCACTTAACTAGGTAACCATTTACATTAAAATCAAGTTTAATGCAACAAACCCCTCAACAAGTAGCTCCAGTGTCTGGAGATCAGTATGTTGTTAGGTCAGAAGGTGTTGATTAATTCTCTATAAGAGCAGAGGTGACAGTAGTGCAGGTTTATATTAATGCGCTCTTTCTAATACGTAATGGTTTCTATATTCACAGGGCCGTGAACAGCACACACTCCACTCATGATGGACACACTGACGTGAAAGTGCAGATGAGTTTCTGTAGGTTTTATGGAAGGAGTCTCCAGTCTCAGGGCTTTGTAACGGTCAGACGTCTTCGGTCAGCTTCAGGACGGAGACAGAGACAGTGGGATGTTCAGAGGAGGTGAAGATGAGGCGTTTACATCCTTAAGCAGAAAATGAAGTCGAATTATAGATTAAATAAAATCTACATAATCTCTAACACGGCCTACAGCATTTCTAAACCTCAGCACATCTCCAGCAGCGGCCATGTTTGTGTTTATCCCAGCGTGACGTCACTTCAACCTGGAATTACAACTTCTGAAGTGGTGAAGTGCGAACACATTGATTCACTATTAGCAGTAAGTAGAACATGCTGAGGTGGGACTGTTGGACAGGGACACGGAGTGAGACACGGGGACACGGAGGGTAGATTATAAACTGAAAGAAGAGGACAGAGCTGCGGCGCGGGACAAACAGGGCGGGGCTTCATCCCGCTGGAATCCTTCTGTCCCGAAACCGTTTCCCTTATAAGGACAAAAGAATGCTAACACGTCACCTTGGAAGCGCGAGAGTCGGGAGAAAGGGGGTGTGGCCACCAGGGAACGAACCAATCCAGTGAGCGAAAGCGCGTGTAGTCCGTGTCTGATTGGCTGCGAGGATGCGAACCGTGCGCGTGCTTCAAATAGCTTCATGCTCCCTTACTCCCTGCAGCTGAGAGAGAGAGAGTCACTCCCTCACCCCTGCCTCACCCCGAACACCCACACCGGGGGTACAGAGCACACTGCACGGCCACACGAACTGTTAACATTATTACCCCGAATGGAACAACAATAATGTGTTGAGAGAAAACTGAGATGAGAAACTTGTAAAAAAAAATAATAATAAGAAGAAGAAAAAACCATTTAGCCTAGAAATGTGCATCTCTCACTTCATATATATGAGTCAATGTAGAGAGTCAATAAAACATTATTATTATGCAATGTGTATGATTCTGCACAATGCGTATGTATTTCTTCTTTTGAGCCACACTTTATTATTAAAGTTATGTTTAAATTAAATTAGTTGATTTTTTCCCCATTTGTTTTACACTTTATTCTAAGCACATTTATTTTAAATATATCACTTTATCCTGTATTCAGGTTCGTGGGGGCCTGGAGCCTAGCCCAAGAGACTTAGAGTACACCCATACACACTCACACACTCATTCACACACTACAGGCAATTTGGGAACAGCAATTAACCTAACCTGCATGTCTTTAGACTGTGAGAGGAAACCAGAGTACTCAGAGGAAACCCACCAAGCACACAGACGCCGAGGTGGAAATCGAACACTTGATGCTGGACGTGCAAGGCGACAGTGCTCACAAATTGTCTGTGGTGTGTGAATGTGTGTGTGTGCCCTGCGGTGGACGGGCAACTTGTCTAGGTTGTACCCTGCCTCGTGCCCTAAGTCTCCTGTAATAGACTTCAGCCCCAATTTGGGAACGCCAGTCAGCCTATTCTGTATATCTTTGGACTGTGGGAGGAAACCGGAGAACCCGGAGGAAACCCACCAAGCACGGGGAGAACATGCAAACTCCATGCACACAGAGATGGGAATCAAGCCTGGCCAGGGATCGAACCCGACCCTGGAGGTGCAAGGCGACAGTGCTAACCACTACACCACAAATAGACAATAATAATATAAAAAAAAATCACTAATAAATATATCCTGAAATCACTCACTCATTCACTCATCATCTATAGCACTTAATCCTGTATTCAGGGTCACGGGGGGCGGAGCCTATCCCAGGAGACTTAGGGCACATGGCAGGGTACACGCTGGACAGGGTGCCAATCCATCGCAGGGCACAGACACACACACATTCACTCACTCATTCATTCACACACTACGGGCAATTTGGGAACGCCACATTAACCTAACCTACATGTCTTTGGACTGTGGGAGGAAACCGGAGAACCCGGAGGAAACCCACCAAGCACGGGGAGAACATGCAAACTCCATGCACACAGAGACGGGAATTGAGCCTGGCTGGGGATCGAACCCGGACCCTGGCGGTGCAAGGCGACAGTGCTAACCACTACACCACAAATAAACAATAAAAAAAACCCACTAATAAATATATCCTGAAATCAGTTCAATTCAATTCAATTTTATTTGTATAGCACTTTTAACAATTGACAGTTGGCTTTATTATTATTGACCAATTATTATTAACAATTGGTATTATTATGCTTTCTTTTTCTTATTATAAAAAATATTTTCACGAGTCACTTTACCTTTGTAAACTAAATGTCTGTACTCTTTTATTTTATATACATTTATTTATTACTGTTTCTAGACTTTTTTTTTTTACTCTCTGCTCCTGTTATTTTCTTGTGCCTTATTTCTAAGCTTTGGGCAACACGGATGTAAATATACGTGTGTGTGTGTGTGTGTGTGTGAGAGTGAGTGAGTGAGAGAGTGGTGAAGCAGAAGTTTAACTCGGATATAAAATGGCGGTGTGTGTGTGTGTGTGTGTGTGGTAGTGCACTAGGTAGTGAGCATGCCCCGGATCAGGAGGAGGAGTGAAAGAGGGAGGAGGGAGTGATCTAACTCTCAGACAGATCCAACACCCTGAACTTCTAGTAACTGTGAGTGTGAGTGTGTGTGTGTGTGTGAGAGTCCCGCAGCAGCAGCAGCAGCAGAGGGAGAGTCCGTGTGGTGTAGAGCAGAGCAGAGCAGGAGGAAGCAGCAGCAGCAGCGCCATGCCGGTGTTCCACACCAAGACCATAGAGAGCATCCTGGAGCCCGTGGCCCAGCAGATCTCTCACCTGGTCATCATGCACGAGGAGGGGGAGGTGGACGGGAAGGCGATCCCGGACCTGTGCGCTCCGGTGGCGGCCGTGCAGGCGGCAGTCAGTAACCTGGTCCGGGTCAGTGCGCGCTCGCGCTCACACACACGCACGCGTTTATTTAAACACTCGTTACACTGTGACCGTTAATAACCCTGAGCGCGAGAGAAATCACAGAGAGCTTAATTAGTGTGACCTTTAATAACCCCGAGCGGCATCTCTACTCATTTAGGTAGAAAAAAAAAAGTTAGAATCATCTTCTTAAAGTGTGTGTGTGTGTGTGTGTGTGTGTGTGTGTGTGTGGATAAAGTTAGTGGCTTGGTCTGTGTGTGTTTCCGTCTCTCTTTCTGTTCATCTTGTTTGTGTTACACACTGATTCACCTCCTCATCTCGAGCGCTTGTGTTCCTGCAGCTTCTGCACGTTCATGTTGATGTTCATGTTGTTCATGTTCTCCCCCGGGTTCCTCTGCGTTCTCCGGTTTCCTCCCAACTCCCCAAACATTCCTGAAGGAACACTGGCTAAGAAGAGTTGACTCTGGGTGTGTGTGTGTGTGTGTGTGTGTGTGTGTGTTGTCCCGCCCTGTGCGCTCTGTTCCCAGGATTGACTCCGGATCCAACATGGCTCTGACCAGGATAAAACACTTCCTGAAGATGAATGTGTGTGTGTGTGTGTGTGTGTGTGTGTGTGTGTGTGTGTGTGTGTGTTTGTCTTTTTGTGCTTTCGATTTTCATGTAGGAAAAAAAAAAAGTCAGTCAGTTTATAGTCAGTGATTAAACCGGGAACAGTCAGTTTATTGTTCTGCGATAGAGAAAGTTTCCTCCTCCTTTATTTGTAAGTGTGTAGAACCCGAGCAGAAGACCTCATTCAACCCCTCATGATGTCCTGAAGAGGGGACGATCAGACACCCGGGACATTTCATTGGACTACTGTCCTTTATCCCAGTACACACACACACACACACACACACACACACACACACACACACACCCCTTTCAGCAGGGTACTGTAATGATGATGGTGTCCGAGTCTCCTATGCTGGGTGACGTGTGTAGGTCAGCTGGTTAGTACTGTATAGAATAAACGTTTTGATAATCGAGTTAGCGAGCGGTGAGTCGCGTGTGGACAGTGAGAACGTGGACACCTTTACAGCGCCGTGGGTTTGGTTTGTGCTTCACGCTTTAGTTTTACTACAGATGAGCTGCACTTTGAGACGGGGGCTGTGGAGTTAGAGCTGGGCCGTATGTCTTATAGATTCATTTTCATCTACACAAACCATGAATTAAAATGACCCTTTGACAGCGATTAATCGCTCGGCTCAATGTTGGCGTGTGCAGCGCCTCGGCCCATTACCGTGTCTGATCGAGGTGTACGTACAGGAGGAGCTCGACCCCAAACACCCACATCTCACCCCTGGTTAATAATACAGTAAGTAAAGCTCAGTGGGTAAGGCTTTGCACTACAGTTGGAAGGTCCCAGGTCCTAGTGCCGTAATGTACGTGTCCCAAGGACAGATTGGGGGACGGGTGGCCTTGAAGTGTACACTGTGGAGTTTTCACTGAGACTGTGCACTACACAGCTGCTTTCTTCCTTTTTTTTTCATTCATTTATACTGATTTAGACTTTTGTGGGGTTTGTGTGTGTGTGTGTGTGTGTGTGTGTGTGTGTGTGTGTGTGTGTGTGTAAGTGATATGATATCACTGCTGTAACACTCAGGAAGTGGAGTGTGTAAATAGCACCTTTAATCACAAGCCGAGCATCACTGCGCTATTCCTGTCTCATTGTGTTCATCAGCGGGCAGCTGTTCACCATGTGTTTCACTGACACACGCACGCACGCACGCACGCACGCACGCACGCACGCACACACGCACGCACGCGCGGTTTAAAGTCTCAGTGTGTGTTGTCCTTCTGTCCCGCTCAGGTTGCAGGTGCAGGGTGTGTGTGTGTGTGTGTTTTTTTTTTCTTTTTCCTGTTGCATGCTCTGAGTGTACACACCCATCTGCACACTTCCTCAGAATCACTGAGTGTGTGTGTATACGTGTGTGTACACCATCCGTTTGACACTTATTTCTCAACATGCCTGTAGAAGCAGAACTTGACACAGTGTGGTGAGTGCTTTGGGGACGTGTCCCTGCTTCAGTCTCAGCCTGTGGTTTAGCTGCTCTCTGGGATGATGATGATACGGTCCGGATGTTTCCGAGTGATCCTTCTGGAATTGTTTCCCGTTTCTGTGGAAACGGCGACAGAGTGTCGGAGATGGGTGTCGTCATAAATTCTCTTTTTATAATACTCAGTCACACGGACACACACACACACACACACACACACAACTAATGCTGCTGCAGGCAATAACTCCCACATGTTGAAACAGGCTGCAGCGACACTTGGCTTAGTGTACAGGACCTAGTGTGGCATTTTACTGTTCTTGACTTGGTGTGCATTACTAGTGTGCTGGGTTTAGTGTGCATGGCCAGGGTGTATATCTAGTATACAGTTGTTTTTGTTATTACTATTATTATTATTATTATTATTATTATTATTATTATTATATATATTTTTTACTTAAACTAGTGTACATGACAGATTGTGTGAGGTTAAAGTGCAGATTTAGGGGGATGGTTGGGGGTCCGAGGTAGTGGGTTGGGGCAGTTCATTAGGAGTTGGGCTAGGGTTGCGGTTGTTGGGGTGGGGGGGGTTGTGTGGTTTGGGCGTGTTGTTGGGGGGGGGGGTTGTG
>JAAGKR010010840.1:0-21378 GCA_011419295.1 Clarias macrocephalus | reverse complement strand
GAAACCAACCAAAGCCAACTGGAAATACTGAACTATCTAATCCCAGCCAATCAGAATCAGCATTCCATAGAACCTTCCCAATTTGGGATTTATTCCTCCCATATTTCTTTGATTTAAAAAAACCTGTTTACGCTAATATGGCTAGTAAAGAAGATTATTATTTTTTTCTGGATTATTCTTATTTTTCCAGTTTTAGAGTGAATGGTGAGTCTTGTCAGAGTCAACTCCTCATTTCTAGGGGAGTCTTGACCGGGAACTCGGCCATGTTCTAATATAAATACTAACTGTAATCTTTGTATAACGTGATTATTTATTTGTAGCTCAAGTTTACCTCAGATTTACCTCAGAATGCGGTGATGATGAACTAGCTATATTTTGCTACAGTATATTCGTTACAGGTATCGTTTCATGATCAGTGTATTCTGTATATATTTAATCTATGCCAAACGTCAAGCAATCCAATGCTCTACTAAAGATGTACAAAGGGCATTTGAAGCGGAACTAAAGTACGGGCATATTTTCAGTCAGGTAATTAAGAGTTCATCCCTCATTTCTGTCTCAGGGAAAATGGCAAATGTGTACTCTCCTATATTGTTTTTTTTTTGCAAAGTCCTGTATCTTTTAAAGGATGTTTGAGAAAGTTTTCAGGACATTTTGTATGTCTCATAGCAGGAGACCGAAGTGACTGATTTGTGGTATGAACTTGGGGAAAAAAAAGAGTGTTAGGAAAAAAACAAATAGCTTTCTTGATAATCTTAAGCGTGTATAAATCACATACAATATGATTAGCCATTTAGTTAAGGAGCCAAAACTTTTGGCACATTTAGCACTGCCTGGACCAGTAATACATTAATATTGATGTAGTGGTTTATTCATGTAGGAAAATGATTCCATGAACCACTTTTTCACAACTTGTGTCAGGGAAGAAAAACTCCATAGATGCGATAACCTGGTCATTCAGGTCTTTGTTTTATTGCCACACTTTGTTTTATGAGCCTGGACCTGAGCAATTGATGTAACCCCAGATCATAACACTGCCTCCAAGGCTTTCACAGTGGCCACTATGCATGATGGGTGCATTGCTTCATGCGTTTCCCTGATGCATCAAATCGCTCTGGAATAGGGTCAATCTGGGCTCATCAGACCACATTGCTCCAAAGTCCAATCTTTATGCTCCCTAGCAAACGGAAGCCTTTTTTCTGATAAGCGTCACTAATACAGTAAGTGGTTTTCTTATGGCCAATTTTGTATATTCGTACAATGCAACTTCCCCAAGCGCGCCATTCACAGCAGGCATTGCCGGGATCTCACGGAATCCACTCATTATATTCTTTCCATCATCTTAATTTCTTTTGACAGTTCAGCACTAGCCTTGCAACTTTGAATACTACTTTACACAGTTCTTAACGCAATTCCCAAAATACCCAAATTTGAAATTTCCCTAGTTGTTTTCTTTGCTCGATACAGGCCATAATAATTTGACCCTTCTGAAAAGCTGACGTTTTTTGGCCAGGCAGTGTAGGTGTGAGAATTATGTTTAGCCTTTGGGTTCATACGTAATACATGTCTGTACTGCCAAACCAATCACTTTTGACATGCATGAGATCTTGTATATTGTTCTTGTATATTTCCCCCCCACATAATAATATAATTGTTTTATTCTCTATTTGCATGGTAGATGATGTTAGAGTAGAATAGTGCCATGTAGGCATAGTGTTTCAGTTTGAGAAAGCTGGAAAACCAAGCTGCTGATTAGTAAATCATTCCAACAGAGTATTTGCTGTGTCTACAGTTATTGTTTATTCGTAGTTGTATTTGGGACGGGTTAATTTTTTTCTTCGTTTGTTTTATTAAAGAGAAAACAAGGTGTACACCTTGTTCAGAATCTATACAAGTCTACCTCAGGATGTTGAAATGTAAGTGGATCTGGGCTGAGTGTGCCGCTCTGACCAGTGCAGCGTCCACTTGAATGTGTCATGTGAAAGGTGCGTGTGCGTGCGTGCGTGCGTGTGTGTGTGTGTGCGTGGTGTGTGTGTGTGTGTGTGTGCGCGTGCGTGTGCATGTTATTTCGGTTTCAGGTGTTGTGACTTGGAATGCAAGTTCTTTTGCAAGTGATCATTGGCTTTAGAACAAAAGCTGAATGCTGTTAGAAATTTCCTTTGAGGTTAACATAATTGTCGTAGTTTTTGTGAACCGCTTGAACATTGTCTCAACAACATTATTGTAAGGACATATTAAATTAAATGCAATTAGACTACCGTTATTTCTAAACAAATCATGAGGTACAATTACGATACTTGTCGAAATATTGAACGAATGTGCCTATAAAAGCTGCACGGTGCACAATGGGTACTTTTCAAGCCACCTGGATCCGAGACATTGAATTTATGTATTTAAATTGACACGGACATTGACATTATGTATTTAATAACTGATTAATGTTTCATGGATTTTGTTTGAAGTGCAAGATCTCATTCTTGGCTTGGATTTGTGTTTTTATTTTTACATTTCACGCTGCTGTCAAAAATGTGCATTACATTCAGTGTTCAGTAAGGATTGAAATACCTATTTTGTATTCAAATGACCAAAGAATGTAGCCATGTTGTGGCAAGTTACACTATGTTGTGGGTTCACTATGGAGCCCCGTCTGAACGGCCTCAACCATCGCCCAAGTACTGTACCTGGGTTCAGCTGTCAGCTTTATATATTGTGACAAAGCATGCAAAGAATGTTGTGACCAAGAATGTTTTAGTGTGAGTATTCACTACTTCCTTTCTAGTGAATAAATATCTTTCAATATTACACCGTTGCTGCAGTGTTTTCATTATATCTTTAAAATAAATATGAAGGAATATCGAGTCTCTTTTAAATATCAGTATAGTTCACTGTTATGAAATAAAATCATATATTCTACATTGTCATGCTCAAAATGCTCTGTTCTACTGTATATCTGGATTTTACCTGAGATTCGACACCCTGTACCCACAAAACAATGCTTCTATTTCACCTCTTTTAACAGCTCAGGCATCCTGATACCTTCTTCACATGCTCTTTCAGGCTTATACTGCCACTAGAGTGGTTGGTTTTCCCTTGACATACCACGCTAATCTTCAGCTCTGGGGTTAGGGTTGAATTTCTCCACATACAACGTGTCCAAATGGATAGCCAAAAATACAACCAGCAACCAATGCCTGAATCTCTTTAAGTATCTAAAGACGTGCATCAGCTCATTGCCTTATCTCACTAAACATCTCAAGACAGATGATGTCTCAGATATATACTGTATATATACACACCAAAGTTTTGATTCTTTTGTAAACGACCTGATTGACACCTTGCCCCTAAATGTGAGGCTCCTTGGCTCCTAGGCCAGGATATTGGGAAACTAATATTGGATGGGTCCCATTTTTGCCACCATAAAAGACTCCACTAGACCTCTGAAGGTCTGCTGTGGTATCTGACCCCAAGTCCTATAAGTTGCGAGGTGGTTCCTCCATGGATCAGAGTTGATTGTCTAGCACATACCACCAATGCTCAATTGGATCGAGATTTGGAGAACTGAGAAGCCAAATCAAGACCTTCAACTCAAAAAAATATCGAACCATTTTCAGAGGGTGTCTGCCAGCTTGCCTTCTTCCCATAGTTCATCCTGGTGCCATCTCGTCCCCAGGTAAGCGACGCACAAGTGATGTATAAAAAAAATCATCAGAGTTGCCACCTTTTTGCATTGCTCTCTGGTCCAGTTCTGATGTTCACGTGTCCGCATGGGCACCCTGACCAGTTGGCAACTATACAGCTCCATACACAACAAACTACTGTATAATGCCAGTGTGTTCTGATACCTTTCTATCAGAGTAGCTCTTCTATTGGACGTAACTACACAGGCCAGCCTTTACTCCCCACATGCATCAATGAGCCTTGTCAAAGTCACACAAATTCTTATAGTTGCAAATAAGAAACCTAGTAATTAATCCTTTTTCGTATACAGTTTGTAAAATACTTTTAATGACTGCTTGGGACATAAAAATACAGTTTGCATAAACGACTATAACTGACTATTATACATGAAAAAACATCTATAAAAAGTGTATGATACAAGGAGTATAAAAGACAGGTGGCAGCAACATTCATAATCAGTGCAGTACAATGAACTGTACAACATCAGACTGAGGTAGTTAGTGAAATGATGTGCCCATATGTAATCAATAATTTTTAAGATTCCATTGTTGCTTCAATACAATTCAAAAATGAACCTTACAGTTCAGATTACAGCAGAACCTCATCATATGAATTGAATTTGTTCTGGAGGCGAGTTCTTAAGGTGAAAATTCGTTCTGTGATACAAATTTTCCCATAAGAAATAATGTAAATGCAGATAATCCATTCCACCACCCAAAAATATAAAAATATTACCAACATAATGGAATGCATGCCAAATTCAATGAAGGTGCAGGTAGTGTAATTGTGGATTGACAATTGCTTACTGAAAAAAACGTGTAAGGATTACATGTAGTCGCTTCACTTAGCTTTGCACTGACGTGAACATGTTTTGATTGTGCAACTTAGCTGGTGTTGATTTGGTTTGTTCGTTCGTATGCCGAAAATGCTTTGTATACCAATGCAAATTTGTATGCCGAGGTGCCACTAATGGTGTATCATTGTCCATACCGGTTTACCCTGTGTCCAAGGTCTTGAGGGGTACATAATATAGAAGATGTAGGAATGTACCCGTTTTACCATGCACTTTTTAATTTTTTTTTTTTAAATAATTGTGGTTTTACGAATTTTCCCCTTAAGAATTTCAATTTGCATTGGCATACGAAGTATTTCCCAGGATGAGCCAATCCATCACAGGGCACACACACGCAAGCATACACTATGGGAGGTAAGCACGGGGTGAACATGCACAATTCCACACACACACTGACCCTGACCCTGGAGGTGCAAGACGACAGTGATAACCACCATGCCACTGTATTTTATTATATTTTTTGTGCAATACACCAGAGAAAAGCTCAGTTTTGGAGTTTTGGGCATAGGGGGCGGTGTTTCTCACTTTGTAGTAGAATCACGTCAGATTGTGTGTGAGAGAGAAAGTGCGTGTTAGAGAGAGAGAGAGGCGTGCGCGTGCTGGCGGATAGGGGGGAAGCTCGCCCTGGGCAACACGCTCGCGCGGACGGGAAGCGCTTCTGTGCGCGCGTGCCTGTATAATGGCTGCTAGAAACAGCCAGGAAAGGAAACACGTGAATTGCGGATAAACCTGACAAAAGGTAAATTATTCCTGTCTTTTGTGTGTTGAATTTCGGCAGGCCGCAGGACTCTTTGTCTCGGTGTGCAGGTGTGTGTGTGTGTGGGCAGGACGTTGACATTAGTTGTCAGTATTAGTTAGCATTGTTTAGCCTGTTGTTTGTTTTGATAGAGCACACTCAGCTGGACAACAATAACATTCATGACTTTATTATCTAAGGAGACTAAACGTGAGGGAAAGAAACAGCCAGACTAAAAGATAGACAGAATAACCTTCCCTGGTGCTTCTACGGTGGCTAAAGGCTAATTATTATTAGCTAATTAGCCAGCGAGCTAACATGGTGTGTAAGCTAATAATGAGCACAATATTAGACATCTTATAATGTTATTTAATCACGTGAGTTCCTGATATAACCAAAGAATGACACCATTGTGTGTCGGTTTTGTTTAAAATGTATAACACTAGCACATTGTTTAGCTTGGCCTAGCTTTAGTGTACACTGTTTTAACGCTGTAATGTCGAGCTCTCGTGTTGTTTTATCGTATTGCTATGGAGATGTCGGGCTTAGACTCCTCCCAGAGCACGATTTTGTGCACGAGCAGTGTTTACTAACTCTTTTCAGGGGAAAGGTAGGTGACGCTCAGAACTCGCGTGAAGTCACCAAGTGACGTCATGACGTTCACTCATTTGCGTGATAATTTGTATATCAAAGCGACCGACATGGAGCAGAAAGGGTTTTTTTCCCCCTGAAGATTATTAAAGTGTTTAAAATTTTCCCTTCTCAGATCAGAGATAAAATATGGTATGCGCCAAAATATGTTGGTCTTTCGGCTGCTCCCGGCACACGATATCAGGTGATCCCTGGTGATCTTCACCCCATTTCCAAATTGCCTGTAGTTTGTGTGTGCGCGCATGAGTGTGTGTGTGTGTTTGTGTGGGAGTGGGAGTGATTGCATGCCCTGTGATGGATTAGCACCCTGTCCAGGCTGTACCCTGCCTTGCACCCAGAGTCCCCTGGAATAGGCTCCTGACTGACCCTGAACAGGATACGCGGTATAGAGAATGAGAGAGTCCGAAAGTGAGTAATTTATGCAAAATCAAATGATCTCTATTTTCTAACTTCTCTTTCATATGAATTTTATACTTATTAATAAGTGTTTGGGGTCACTTTATGCCTCATATTTACACCAACTGTTACAGTTTGCTCCTTTCTCTGTCTTTTCAACTCGCCCTGCTTCTTCTTTAAATATTATACTGAACCCTGGTCACATGACAGAGTATACCTTTCAGAAAAAAAAAACGGAATACGTCTTTGATGTTGTGGAAGATGTGATGTAAGATGAATGCGTCTATCTGAGTAAGGCTTTGAAGGTCGTTTTCACTCTTGAGCTTTTTCAGACTTTGGAGTTGTTTGCCACGAGTCTTCAGTACGTTCGTCGAAAGCTGAAAGACGAGGCGGATGATGCGCTACTTCATGTTCTTCCTGTTCCCTGTTTGAACATTTTCAGTTATATCAAGTGTAGAATTTGAATATTTGAACATTTCAGATTCATTGCATTAAATGAAGTGGGATTGTTTGAGAAATTATTAAGCTCACTGTTTATTAGGAACACCTGATCATTAATGGTCAGTATGATTTTTCAATTAAAACATTCACCTCAAACATCAGAATGGAGAAAAAGTTGGATACCTGTTACTTCAGCTATAGTTTGAATGTTGGCATCAAACGGACTGAATTTGAGTATTTTATAATTCAGGGTCGAGGGTTTGATTCCCGGCTCTCCCTTCTTGAATCTTCCTGTACTTGGTGGGTTTTCTCTGGGTAACTCCGGTTTCCTCCAGATGCAGAATAGGTAAATTTTTTTACTCACACAACATGCCCATAGTGTGTGTGTGTGTTTGTGTCCTTCAATGGATTGCCACCCTATCCAGGATATACCCCACTTCATGTCCTACGTCCCTTGTGACCCTGTACACAGGATAAACCGAATAAAAGATGAATGAATGATCATTTGGGATTTTCACACACGCACAGAAAATAAGTTATTAAGAGTAAATGTACTTCCTCTGCCCACAGAACTGGAGGTTTTTGTTTTTCACTCATGCAGGTGGTGTTTAAATACAGGGACACAACAACAGGAAAAAAAGGCAGCTGGATAAGAGAGCGGTGCTGGCTTGTTTGTTTTACTTGCCTCAAGTTTTTTTGACTTGGCACGGTACTCATCACGCTATCATTTAAACTTTAATCTCACCTTTTGTTTATTTCTCTCTCTCTTTCTACAGCTGAGGAAGAGGATGGTGAGCAGCCAAGCCAAGTACGAGCTGATTCAAGAGGTGGGTCGAGGCAGCTATGGTGTGGTGTACGAGGCTATGGTGCAGCGGACGGGGGCTCGCGTCGCCGTCAAGAAAATTCGCTGCCACTCACCGGAGAACGTCGAGCTAGCTCTGCGCGAGTTCTGGGCTCTCAGCAGCATTCAAAGCCAGCACCCTAATGTCATCCACCTGAAGGAGTGCGTGCTCCAGAGAGGAGGGTTGGCTCAGAGGATCAACCATGGCCTTGGCTCTTCTTCATACCTGGAGGTAGGTGCATGATTGTTCCTTACATTTATATACACTGTAAAGACTTAAGGTTACTCTGCTACTCAAAGAACATTTCAGTACTCACATGGCGATGTACTCGCTAAAACCGAAAACCCTGATGCAAGAGGTCACTGGAGAGACACTACAATGTTTATGTAAAGACCAGATGTCTGTGGTTGTCTCAGCATTTGTGATTAGACCACAGATAATAAGGACATTTAATAGCAGGTCTGAGTGTGGTATTTAGCGTTAACTAAAGACAGCAGATGGCGCTGGTCTTTTTTTTTTTTCAACGTGATTACGAGTTTGCAATTAAATTGAGCACATGTAGTTTATAATGAATAAATAAAAATAAATGTTTAAATAATTTCTTTTAGACATACATTAAGTCACAACTGATTCGGTAATAATTAAGACCTGTGTGAAAAAATAATTTTTTGGGAAATTATCTTGTGTGTTTCACGTATGCTATGACTGTACCTGACAACCTTTTGAAACACCTATGACATCATAGCCACTAAGGGACATTAACCTGAAAAGTTCCAAAGCGCTCATGTCCTCATCAGCGTGTGCGTTGGTATTTCTTTACAAGCATTAAACTGTAAAAGTGCTCCTTTATAGTTCGCATTAAAACAGTGCAGTGTTCTACAATGTGAGGGCTCCCCTGGTGGGCCTTGATGGTACTGCAGATGGGGCCGGTGATAGATGGATAGAAACTTTATTGATCCTGAAGGAAATTCCAGGCATCGAGTAGCAGCAAAGACAGGTTTGTAAATGTGAATGCACACTGTTTAACTTGCATTGACATAGTTTAATTAAAATTTAAAATGTTCATTTTTGTAATTTAGTTTGAAATTAGTATAAAATATTTTTTATTCTATATGTAATATTTATGAAAAGTAATCAGAACTATTAAATATAAGCCATAGGATTTAAAGAGAAATGTATATTTTTTGAGCCAGTGCTTATCCAATGTGTCATAAATCATATCAATGGCAAAAGGAAAGCTGTTCATGCAGAGTCTTGCATCTTTAACATTTTTATGGTCCGGTGTCAAATCAGTCAGGCTTAACAATTTACTGTTTGCGATTAATTTTTATCATCATTTGTTGCTTTACGCATTACGTTTATGGACGTGGATGTATTTCTATCTTTTGCTGCATTGCTGAATGAAGGTCTTGTCGGTGCACCACCACTCCTGAGTCTGCTAAATCTTCAGTTTTTTTGCACTCAAATGGGGGTTTTGATTTCTGAGACTCTTGAACTCTTGGGGTGCCCAAACTTTTGCACAGTCCCATGACAATGTTTTTATTTTTGTTCAATTTATGGCATAAGAAGTGACTATGCATCAATGTTTGCATAAATCAAGATTATTTATTAAGGGGTGCCTAAACTTTTGCATAAGACTGTATATTAAATTTATATAAAATCTAATCATAGATTTTGGAGCGTGGCAGTGGGGATTTGTGTTTATTTATTTACAAGAGCATTAGCGAGATCAGGAAACAATGAGGTTCCAGTTCGTCCCAAAAGGTTCTCAGTCGAGGTCAGAGTGAACCCCGTTTCGCCTTCGTAACCTGCTGCACGTTGCTCGTCAGCCAGGTCACGAGTCAGAGACTGTGAGAGACGTAGTGAAACTGGCCTGATACCAGATCTGCACATCCTGTGCTGTACATCCTGAGTACATGCAGAAGAGAAAGCAGTGGATTAAACATCACATCACATCTTGTCTGCAGCTGCTGTCGGCCGAGGAGAACAGAAGGGCATTTCGCGCTGTTGCGTAGCACCAAACACAGGAAACTGGAGGCAGTTCAGAGAGAAAAACATTGGCTAACACTTCCGCACATTTTGATATATTAGAGTCTCAAACACATGATGTGACGAGAAAAAAAAACACAAAGAAGAAAGGGGGCCACTTTATGTGGTTAGGAAGATGTTTGTCTGGATTTGATTAATAATTAAGCCCATTGCCATTATAGCCATTATAACCAATTGATTTTTTTTAAACCAAATTTAAGCCTACATTTTTAAAATATCAACATTTTATTATATTTTTTCCAGATCATATAGACAAGTGTCTCAGGACAAATCCTCCCATGCATGTAAGCTTGGAAACACACACTTGCTGTAGCTGCTATGTGTACCGTGTAAGTTCATCTCATTTCCCCGGTGCTCTGGGACCTGTGAGACCTAAACATTTAAGCAATGTGGACAAGCCTGGATAAGGATAAAAAAAACAAAAAGTAAAAAAAAAGCCACTTCCTGATTAGGGCCTGCCAGCTGTCTAAAAATAATCCAGGAATGCCTAAATGTTTTCTTTTTTTTTTTAGTTAGCATGAGACAGCAAAAATAGAACACCTTTAACATAGAGAGCAAGAGAGACGCGCGTTTCTTCGATCGCATCGAAAGCAGCCCCGAGAGACTTTCGATGTGGTCAGGATGTGGTGAGACGTACCAGCAGACTTTAGTGGTTCTGCACGTTTTTTGGCTCAGATTAATCAACATTTCACCTGATGTGCATCTCGATTGGTACGCTTTTGGGAAAAATGGAAGTTTTTTTTTTTTTTTGGCTGCAAACCGTGCTTCACCCACGGAGACTTTTTTCACAGTATGACTTCTCAGATGAAGCGTGCCTCGCTGCAGGTTTGAGCGTGCATGCGTTACAGCTGAGAGCTCTTGAAAGTTTCTAACACCGTGACGAAGCATGCACACTTAAGCAAGCTCGAGTATCACTTCTGTGGATGCTTTCCGCTTAGCATTCTATATAAATGAATTCTTGCGATGTGCAGCATCGCTCACTTATCTTCCTTTCTCTTGCACTTTCTGAAAGACCTTATTCTGGTGGATGATTTTAGTCTCTTGGGGACGGCTAAACTATTGTCTAACTCCTCGTTAAGTCGCTCACTTTGGCTACTTTCCCAGAACCAAGTAACATTTTATAAGTTTTTTTTTCTTTCTATAATCTCTTACGCTTGTCAGTTCACAACCAGTAAACATTAACGAGATAGAATTGTCTATAACGGTTTTGTAGATTGGAATCTGTTTTCAGTATTGATCAGCACACTTTATGGTCCATTTGCACGCAAGTTACTTCTCAAGTAATGAAATTCGTGAGCCGATACACTCGACAGTGAGTGTGAAGTTTTTTTTTTTTTTAATGCAGTTCAGGTTTTTTTCTGGACCACAACAGTATTACTTTAGACTATCGACTACAGCTATTGTTATTACATTTTGTTTTATCTACACTGTAAGTTGCGCTGTAAGGCGCTCGAGTCAAACCGGGACATGTGATGACATTCCTCCTGAGTGAAGGCGTTAAACCGACAGAAGACTTCTTTTGCCGCAGTAAAACATTTAAATGATGCAAATGTTTTAAAGAAGCCCATACATCCATGAATGACGATCCCCGGATGAGGTGGCTCGGAGCACGCTGCGGTCATTCCCTTGAACATTCAGCGAGTGGAACGGCCGATCCTTGAAAGCAGATGGATAGCTTGTCTTCAACTTGCAGAAGAGATGCATTCTGTCTGTGAGAACAGTCATTCACCACCACCACTTGCACATTACAGGAATGCAGGCTGTAGATCCGGGATTAATGTGGGAGCACTAAGTACCCCTCATCCCTCTCCTCTGAGAGAGCTCGCCCAATCAGCTCTCTCAAGAGGTTACAGCATCACCCGGGAATCGAACTGGCGATCTCCAGATGATAGGCCTCGCGTAACGGTGTTCTGTTATTCGGTGCAAGCAGAAGACCCGGTTTGACTTGAATGCCCCTTGAAGACTATATGTATACATATGATACAATGTATTTTACTCATTTGTATGTGTATCCGAATCATAGGTCTATAGCATGAATCTGCAGGTTCATCCTTGACCTTCCGTAGACAACCTAGCCAGATGAGAAACTACAGCGTGCTATGAATCGCCATGGCGGCCGTTGTAGAGGCTCTGTGTCATGTGACAGGAAGAGAAAGCTACACAGTCGTTATTCCACTGCTTTTCAACATGCCTGTAATGTGATTTTTGAAGCTGTAATTGGTATTTATTTGAAGCACAAGCTTTAGTTTCTGAAGTTTCTTGTAACGCTGCTCGATTTTTGCCTTCTCAGCTGGTGGAAACGTCCCTGAAGGGAGAGCTGGCGTTCGACGGACGCCGCTCCCGCTACCTGTGGTTCGTGACGGATTTCTGTGATGGCGGCGACCTGAACGCGTACCTGCTCTCGCGCAAGCCGAGCCGACGCACCAACACCAGTTTCATGCTGCAGCTGGGCAGCGCGCTGGCCTTCCTGCACCGCAACCGCATCATCCACCGCGACCTGAAACCTGACAACATCTTGATCTCGCAGGGTCACGCGGAACCGACGCTTAAGGTGGCCGACTTCGGCCTGAGCAAGGTAGGGAGGGGGGTGTTGTGTAAAAGGTGGCAAGAAGATATTTGGGGAAATTTAAAAGATGCACCATTCAGGCAATGTAAAAGTTTTCGTCTGGAATACTTTTGATGTAAATAATTATTATTATATAAGATCGCCTTGTAACGTGAAGCGCTCTGAGATCGAATCCTATTGTTCTTATTTGAAGGTTTGCTCAGCGACAGGCTTGGACCCAGACGAGCCGGCGAGCGTCGAACGCTGCTTCCTGTCCACGGCGTGCGGCACCGACTTCTACATGGCACCCGAGGCACGCGAGGGCTGCTACACCGCCAAGGCGGACATCTTCGCGCTGGGCGTGATCATCTGGGCGATGGTAGAGCGCCTGACGTTTGTCGAGGCAGGCACACAGCGCGAGCTGCTGGGCAGCTACGTGCGCCACGGCGAAGTCATCGTACCGCTCGGCGAAGCGCTGCTTGAAAACCCAAACATGGAGCTCCTGATCCCGGCACGGAAGAAAAGCATGAGCGCCGGAATGAAGCGGCTGATCAGGGAGATGTTAGCGGCCGACCCGCGGCAGCGGCCCGACGCCTTCGAGCTCGAGCTCAGGTTGGTCCGTATCGCCTGCAGGGAGCTGGACTGGGACACGTGAAGAGATTACATGTGTGTGTGTGTGTCTGCGCTTTAAAAAAATGTGAATAGAACATCGTTTTAAAATTTTTTATTATTATTATTTTTTTTAAAATCATTTTTCATTTAACCAAGCAAAATGAACACGGGTGTTAATATTTTTGTCTTTCTTTGTTCACAAGCACAAGTGAGCAACGTTTTATGAGGTATACTGGGATTGTCGATAGAAAATCTTTTTTTTTTTTTTTCAGTCTTTATTCTTTATCGTCGAACCAAACAAATACACGCATATTTCTTATTTTATATATATAAATATATTTGATTATTTATCCCCCCCCAACGTCCACACAAGTAGACAATACTACAAGGTTGTCCGGCTTGATACCGTACTCGTATGGTAAATAAAACATACCCCTATATAGATTATTTCTATGGTAACTCTATATAAGGTGGTATAGCTTTAAGCCATACTGCGTGTCTACAGAAAGCGGCTGCTTTATCCTTTTACTTGTTAAATTTATTTTTTCTGGACGAAGCTCACACACAAACCCGACCGGTCGACCTCGAGCTAATCACACTGGCACCCTTACAGAGCGCGGCGGTTTAATTGGCCGTATCGCACGCTGCTTTGCAAAACAAACTGACGACAGGTTTTCCCCCCGGTGCTTCCAGCTTTTGTAAGGAACATTGATTTTGTCCATTTCGACAGCCTGAATTAAGCTCAGCAGAGTCTTTACCTTCCTCGCTCGCCTCTTGGTGCTAACGTAAACTCTGATGCAACGCAAAACATCCAGACTCCTACATGCACGTTCAAACCTCAAACCCGGATCAATATCTCGACCGTAGAACTTTCTCAGGATTATACAGTTTGTACTTCATAGTGTACTTTTTTTCCCCCACAGAGTCGGTGTCTAAATGCTTATGTCGTTCGTTGGAGATTTTTCAGGCGTTTCCAGATTTGATCCGAATGTGTATCATAAAAAAAAAAAAAACACCAGAATAGGGTTAACTACACTCCTTTCTGCATTTAAAAAAATTTTTTCAGATGTCTGTGATGCATCAATCTGTTTATTCAACGAATAGAAAAAGAAAAAAAACGAACAAAGAATGATTACATTCGTCAAGAATGTTGGCTGCTTTGCGTTGTACTTGAATTCGCGAACTTGAAACTCTAAGACATGCTAGAAATGCTGCTGTTTAGCTGGACGTTCATACGCGTGACAGCCAGCACTTCACGTATCTTTTTCAGAGAGGGCAGCCTCCTCACGCGTTCCTCCTTTTTTCTTCCTTCATCCCTCTGCTATAATCCCCTCTCGTCAGGCGAACACTAAGCCTGCTAAAGTGTCGTGACAAATTAAAACGGCTTTGAAAATGGATTGAAAAGTCCCACACAAGACCTTAGCGCAGCATTCGTCTGCTGCAAAGTTTCGCAATTTTAGTGTTAATATTTAATGCTGTTTTGGAGCAGATGTTCAGGGGTGTATTTCTATTAAAACCAGCAAACATTTAGTCCTTAGAACATTTGCTTTAATGCCGGAGCGCAGAATTCCCATCTCAAAAGTGGTACCAGTGGTTATGGATCGCCGGAAAGCTGTCTGAGGCTGCAGCGTTCACCTTACAGGTTTAAAGTGAAACGGATTTCATTAAATCACGTCTCTTCAGGCCACTTTTATATGGTATAAGATCCGGATACGTTTGTCATACACAAAGCATAAAAAATTATACATTAAAAATCATATCAGATTTCTTATTAACGAGTTGTTGCACAGGTCTATCGTCATTAATTCAACACTTCAGCAATGGATGCCGGTATATATTTTTTTAGGATTGGATTCAAACAAAAAAAGTTCACTTTAAAAACAATCAATCAAGTACCGATCACTTTCAAGATCTGAGCGAAAACCTGAGTGAGCTTATAAAATGAACGCAGCCTAATTTGCCTTTTTCATTGACCAGACTAATGCCTTATTTAAAAAAAAAAAAAAAAATCCTGTTGCCTCTCTAAGCACATATTTCTTTATTGTTTTACGACAGCAATGGCCTTGTTTTTGTTTTAAAAATGATTAATTTGAGCTGTAAATTTTTTTACCCTTATAATTTATCAGTATTATTAATTATTGACTACTAATTGGTCTATCGTCCCCGTAAATGCTTTCATTATAATAGTTGTCAATGAAACTATTAAAGAATCCACCTTTAACCTCTAAGAGTGTTAACTAGCAGGTCATAGGGCGTGTTTAAAATGTTTTACAACCTGTATTCGTGGTGGTCACCTTATAGGTGCTTCTTCTAAATTAATAGAATAAGGATTTTGTTTTTATGGATTGTTGATATCTTTAGTGAATTAGATATTTCAACAAAATCTTTCATCGCTTAAAACCGTTGTCTTTTTATTTAAGCACTATCACGTGACCGGGAGCGCTGTTGTACTGCATCACTAGGGAACATCCGATATGATATTATCATGATACCAAGGCGCCAGTTTAATCTGTGTTGCAGTTCTACTTTTTTTTGTCAGATTTTGTTACAATTCTAAACTTCAAACAAACGTGTGAATAGTTTAGAGCGCACCACCTATAGGATTATAGAGGAACTACACTATTTTTTTTTTCCACCTCAAATTAAAATGTATTTTTAAAAAAAGGAATTTTGTAGTCAGGGTGGTGATACATGAATCGGCACACAAAATAATCGCAATACTTAGCTAAATCAATTATTTTTTTCTCCTCCCTTAACGGCTGTGATGCGTGCCGATATTCTGTACAACAGCACGAACTCGAGTGCGATATTGCTTTTATACAACAGTTCTACAAATGCTATTTATTATCAACAGATTGTGAGTTGTTGGGTTATTTTTTGCTCTGCCAACACAAACAGTTCTGCGACTGGTCTTTTCAGCGTAATTCGTTACAATGTAGCGTTATGTTGGCGACCAACAATTACTGATTGTTCGAACACCTGTGAGTTGAAGGGATATATTTATATATAACAGCAAATGTCCCAGTGCTGTTATGCTCTGTATCATCACTCATGACATTCCTCTTGTCCAATCAAATTACTTGGTTGGAAATGTATTTGGAAAATTATTTGTTTACTTTCCCGGCTAACAGGTAGAATGATTTTCCTTCATTCCTCTCACTTTCTGGACTCTCGCCTTAAGCAGAAGTGATTTCCTTATTGCCCTCATTCGTTTGCATCGTCCGTTTCTTTCTTTGCACTTGTAGATACTGTACATTTACAGCACACCCAGGTTCAAAAAGATTCAGACTCTAAACTGTGGTGTTTTTAATGAATGATGAATGATGAGCAGTACTGAATGTGTAAATCTGTCAAGTTTATGCTGTAGAATCTTATGATTTGTTGATCTTTTTTTTTTTTTTTGATTCGTCGTGAAATATGTACAATGATTTGGTTACAGCCTCTGTATGTGCTTATGCTATGTGAGCAGGTCAAGTTTGGTCCTTTCATTTAAAAACAAACAAATCTTACACAGGGAACGCAGGGATCACCAATCAGCTACCTCTATAGCATTTAAAGCAGGGGTGTCAAACTCGAGTAACAGGACAGATTTTATGTTTAGTCAAGTAATTATAGAATAGTACTGAGCCCCTAAAGGGACATGGCTGGAAAAAAGGCGAGGAAATAAATAAATAGGCTAGCAGGATATGAGTGGGAAAAAAATTGAAGCTAGAAAAAAAAAATTTGGTCGAGATCTCGCTGAAGAGTTCGCGAGATCTCGCTGAAGAGTTCGCGAGATCTCGCTGAAGAGTTCGCGAGATCTCGCTGAAGAGTTCGCGAGATCTCGCTGAAGAGTTCGCGAGATCTCGCTGAAGAGTTCGCGAGATCAGAATTCTGAGTGGCTGAGTTTTACTTTCAGCTTGGCCTAAAATATAAAGACATTCAGTTTGGACTCGGAGCTCGCCCTTTCTGTATTTTGACGCCGGAAGTTTAAGTCACGTGGTCTCGATTTCTATTCCAACTAGGTTCTCTAGGAGATCCCCCCCCCCGCCCCCTCCATTTTTTTTTCTTCCCTTTAACGAAATTTTTTTTGCCCCTCATTCATGTCCTTTTAGGGGCTCCGTAGAATAGTAAAGTAATTATAAAAAAAAATAATTATCTATACAAGAATCATAAATGCATTCCCTAATTTGAACTTGATGTTTGATCTGCAGTACTGTGCAAAAGTCTGAGCCACGCCTCATTTCTTCCTATTAAATTAAACGAGGTAGATTAAATTAAAGAAACTGTAACAAATGTTTAAAGATAACATTTATCCCAAAGATAGTCTAAAAAACTTAAGCAGCAGCTTCATTTCCTCCCTGTCTGTTCCAACCACTCAGCATTCAGCATCAGCAGAATTTGCATCAATATCATTTGCACCTGTTTTTCACTGGTTAATGCCTCAAGTTGGATGGTTTTTATGCTTAAACAAAACGCATTCCGTTGAAACTGCTCAGGATGGGCCTCCGAGTGGCGTAGTGGTAAAGCGTTCGCCCTATCATCCGGAGATTGCGAATTCGATCCCACGGTGATGCTGTTACCTCTCACAGCCGGAGGTCTAGAGAGAGCTGATTGGCCGAGCTCTCTCAGAGGGGAGGGATGAGGGGTACTTAGTGCTCCCATATTAATCACGGCCAATCGGGGCGTCTGTGAGCTCACGAAAGCGGAAGGAGCGGATAGCGCTGTCCTCCGAGTGTGTTACGCCGCCCCCAACTATTCGTGAGCGATCGGTTCGAAAAGATGCGGTCGGCTGGCGTCACATGGTTTGGAGGAAACACGTGATCGTCTTTGCTCTCCCGGCTGAGTGGTAGTAGTAGCCTTAACGTGGGAGCCCCCTAGTGACGGGGGGTAATTAGACACGACTAAATTAGGGAGAAAATCGGGGGAAAAAGCCAAAAAAAAAAACTGCTCAGGAACCGGACTGAAAAACAAGAGAAAAAACAGACCTTCAGGAAGCCTGGAAAACAATTCCTTAGGACTTCATTAAAAATACAAGATGGTCTGTGTCTTTGGAAGCAAATATGAAGACTTTTGCACAGTACTGTAGTTCTTTTTCAATATTCTGTTTATTTTGAGTCTAAAATAAAACAAAGTTTTCTCATACAAAGACAAATGGCTACAGATCCAGACTTTGGGACCAATGTCAAAGATATACACACACAAAATGCTTGGGAAAGGGGAATGGATCTGTAAATGCAAACAAAAAAAATTGTAGTTGCAGTTTAAAATTTTTTGCTTGCTTTTAAAAATAAGTTAACATTTTTGGGCAAATTTATAGTACTGACTGTTGTTCTGTTTTTAAAATGTAATAATAGAATCACTCCCCCAAAAATCTTTCAATTGATTTCTTTTTTTAATTTTATTATTATTATATGTTTGACACCCCTGATCTAAAAGCCGCTCGTGTCACTACCAACGTTAAGCCTAATAATGGATTACAACCATTTGGTGTGCAAATACATTTATACGTTAAATAAAACTGCCTTTTTTTCATCCAACTTTAGGTGCTAACAGTGTGAGACACTGGCTCAATATGTCATCCATTTTATGCCCAAAAAAAAACACTGTAATCTCAGGAAAAGCACCGTCGATGCTGTGCAAGAGGCAAAAGTCGGCTCCAACCGTGACGTTATTTGTTCATGAAATGGACAAAAAATTAAAGGGGATAAAGTGAATGCAGGCCACAACGCAATGCAACACAGTTGTTTCCCTGTTTGGGCAGAAACAAAAGTTCGTAGAGTCTGTATACACTAGTGTGTGTATACGGGAATAAAAAAACAGATCAGCTGATTGATGTACCGGAGAAAGTCATTTCCTTCACTGTGTCCTGCTCACACAGTCACACAGAACACATCTTGTCTAACTGTGTGGTTAATATCAACATGAAATGTATCGAAAAACTGGTGTAATTAGTTAGTTTTTTTTAACTGACCTTTTTTTTTGGTGTTGTACAGTATTTTTATGAGATTTGAGATTTACAAGAGGCTGTAAATGTGTAATTTATTGTTGGGATTGGCTTTATAAATAAATAGCAAAAAAAAAAAAAAAAAGGACCTGCGTGAGACACTTCATTGCGAAACCTCTCCTACCGTTTTAACCACCTTGTCTGACCATGTTACCATTTCAGACATTGTCTTTTGTCTGCTTAATAAATCTATTTCTTTAGTCTATGCACTTTATGCATAAGCCACATTTTGGTGTTAAATCCAGTTCGGTTTTAAATAGAAAGCACCAAGCAAGGCAGGTATACTCTTATTAGGCAAGCATTAGTAGATTAGTTCTTTTGTCACATTGCACCAATTTAATGCTTATTATATGCACAGTAGCAAAAGCCATTTCGAAAGGGCTTGCAATGGAAAGAAGACAATGAAGGAGATTCCTAAGGACTTTGGAGTTATGGTGAAAGGTCCTGTGGTCTGATCGGCCCAGACTGACTCTATTCCAGAGGACACGGTGCGAAGGGAAGCGCATGAAGTGATGCACCCATCATACATATCGCCCACTGTACAGTTATTGGCAGCTATACTGTGTGTCACAGTCAAAGCTAAATGCAATTCAACATGTCTTTTTTTTTGGCATGATATGATATCTATATTGTGTAAAAAATCATGCCAGTCTTTCACACTATCAAAACAACTGAAAATCTGTCTGTAGTTCCCCTTTGGTTCAACTAATCAAGGTGCTAACGATGTGTCTGTGGTATGTGTGTGTGTGTGTGTGTGAGCTACTGGTATGTGTCACATTATGCAAATAAGTCATTGTCAAAGTCAAAGATGGTTATCTTAACAAACGAGGGTAATGTTAAGAACTGCTGACACCAGTCAAAAACGAGCATTCACATGCTCATCCTCACCTAGGGGAATTTATTATATTTATTTAAAGAAAACCACTTACTAGCATGTTTCCAGTGGTGGGACTGAAGAACCCAGCGGAAACCCATGAGTAAAAACTGAAAGATTGATCTACGGGAACTCTGAAGCGGTATGATGTACCATGCAACCACCATTTTTTTTGCAGAATTTATTATGTGCTTAAATGTACCTTAAATGTCCTTGTCTGGTTTAAAGCGGTTCATCAACACATCTTACACACTCGTACTCACCTAGGGAACTTTGAAGAAACTTGAAACTCCTAATACACTCAGAATTGATCGGCAGTTCTCACACCACTGTATCATCATTATACATTACTTCATCATGGGTGCATTTCAGGTCAATTGTGTTTGTACGATTGCATTGATTTGTTTCATTCTCACGTTATGAGAGCCAGAATTCAAATAAAAATGCATTAAAACAATTTTTGGCCATGCATCCATCACTTGACATACTGTATACACCAACCAGCCATAACATTATGACCTCCTGCCTAATATACTGTACAGTAGGTTCCCATTTTTGCCACCATAACAGTGATGCACTGTGTGTTCTGACATCTTTCTATCACAACCAGCATTAACTATTACATCACTTTGGTCTACACTATTATATTGGATCAGACTACTGGGGTCGGCCTTCACTCCCCATGTACATTAGTGAACCTTGTCCGCCCATGACCCTGTCACAAGTTTTCCTTTCTTGGCTCACTTTAGAAAGTCAGTCAAAATCCTTACGCTTGCACATTTTTTCTGCTTCCAACACATTTGGTCACTTGATATTGAAAATGATGCTACTGTAGGAAGGGCCAGATTGCCAGCTGTTGGAGCTCTTGTTGGATGTTCCTGGTCTGCAGTGATCAGGACCTACCAAAAGTGACCCACTCACTCATCGTCTATAACGCTTAATCCTGTATTCAGGGTCACGGAGCCTATCACAGGAGACTTAGGGCACAAGGCAGGGTACACCCTGGACAGGGTGCCAATCCATCACAGGGCACACACAGGCGCACGCACACGCACACGCGCGCACACGCACACGCGCGCGCACACACACGCGCGCGCACACACACACACTACGGCCAATTTGGGAATGCCAATTAACCTAATCTACATGTCTTTGGACTGTGGGAGGAAACCGGAGAACCCGGAGGAAACCCACCAAGCATGGGGAGAACATGCAAACTCCATCACACAGAGACGGGAATTGAGCCTGGCCGGGGATTAAACCCGGACCCTGGAGGTGCAAGACGACAGTGCTAACCCCTACAACACCGTGCCGCCCCCAAAAGTGATCCAAGGATGGAAAACCGGTGAACTGGCGACAGTCATGGGTGGCCTGATGCTAGTTTAAATGTGTAGATACTCACTTGTAAAATCGTTTTAAAGGGATTTATTTTTGTGCTAGGCTTGTGATTGTTATTCACTGTATTGTTTTTTTTTCTGACATAATATGTGAACATAATAATGTTTATATTGCTTTATACATGTATGTTGAATGTTAAGAAAATGCAGTTTAAAAAAATTCCTTTTGAATGAAACTTACGAATCGATTCACTTAAAAAGAGTCATTTAACCGAAGTGAACGGATTCCTCCTTAGTGAATCAACTCTCATTAGCAAGTTAGCCATTCTCCTCACCCTTCAACTACAAATGAAACTTTTTTAGTTTTTTTTTTTTTTT
>JAAGKR010010839.1:0-21379 GCA_011419295.1 Clarias macrocephalus | reverse complement strand
TAATAATCCCACGCTATCTCCAAATGTGGAAAAGGAGATAAGGAAGTTTTTAATTGCTAAAGCAAGATGCCATGGGTAACTTGTAATGACCTGGAGCAATCCACAGCTCTAACACACTAAGGGCAATTTGGAAACATCAATTAGCTAAACCTTTATGTCTTTGGACTGTCGGAGGAAATCAGAGAACCTGGAAGAAACCCACCAAGCACAGGGAGACGATGCAAACTCCAAACACACACATTATTAAGCCATGTGAAATTCAACTTGGTATCCTTAAGACTCGGGAATTACATGGAAAAGGGTTTGTCACCAAGCCATACTGAAGCCCTACACCTATTGATAACATCATCTGCACAGTGGAGTGTGGTCATGGCATCGTAGTGAAAGTGTATTCTTAGCATCTTCTCTAACTAGGTAGTAGAAAAGAAAAGCAAATTATTAAATACACAAAAATAATATTAAGAAAACAATAAAAATGACTAACAAATGAGATTTGGAGTTGGCCTCCTTTCCAAACACACCCAAACACTGCCAGTGTATTTGTCTTCTTTGCCTGAATGATGCTTTATAGTCAGAGATCTGTATCTGTAAAGGTGCGCAAATCACTTAGTAAATTCTTACATCACTGATAGAATTACACCATCACAAAGTGAACCATATCAATGATCAGATATCAGTGCTACAAATCCTGACAAGATTAAGAAAACAGTTTGCTTACAGACACACACACACACGTTTTTATTTATTGATCTAGTCAGTCTTTCTTTAAGCCATAAGTACTTGTTACAGTTGAATGAGAGAGTGAAAGACTGTGTGTGAGAGGGAGAGAGAGAGAGAGAGAGAGAGAGAGAGAGAGAGAGAGAGAGAGAGTTCTAAATAGTAGCTGGAATATCATTTTCCGTGCCAGTTTGAATTTGGAGAATTAATGAGTGCTGCTCAGTCATGATGCATCCTCTCTTTGTGCTTTCCTTTCTTTAATTTCCATCAATATGCAGCACATTTGCATGTTTACGCACTATTTTCAGAACTGTTTATTATAATGTATGCAAGTCTAGTCTACGTCGCAGGTGAAACTGGTGTGGTTGTGTTTGCTGATACAGGTTATAAGTCATGATCTAATCATGATGGAGGCAGGTCTGAGAGCTGTGCGTTCTGCTAGGACATTTGATTGAGTATTTAAATGAGTAAAACCTCGAGACATACTGTATTTGTGCAATTATTTTTGTATTTCTACTATAGAGTCAAATGGTCAGGTTGAATCGTGTTCATCAAAATGAATTAATCTTCTTTTGATCAGAAATAAAATAAAATGTTAAATTTTCAATAAACAGACCCCCAACACGACTGCATATACAAATTTTGGCCATAGATCAAATAATGAAAATATTACAATGCAGGACACTGTGTTATAAACAGCAGTTTATAAAATAATACAATACAAACTTGTATAATAAAAACAGTAGTTTATAAGCAGAAAAAGCAGTTATATTATAAGGACATATAATTGTAACCAGAATGAGCAGCTCACCTCTCATATCTTCTAGTCGGAGTCATTCCTTTTGAATCTATTGCACTGCATAGTGTCTATGGGAGTCACGCGACAAAAGAACGAACGACTCATTGAGAAGCGTTCAATTCTGTTTCCTGTACATAAACTACGGAAGATTTGCGATGATTTGCGCATGCGCGCCTAGTAGAAAATGAACGAATCACTCTCCGAGACTACTCGTTCTTCTGAGTCACGTTAAAGATTCGTTCAAAAAGAAGGAATCATTCATAAACGATCCATCACTACTGAGCAGTTAACATGGTTAACGATAACCTATTCAGCATTAATCTAAGAGAAATTTGGTTTAAGTGCAATTTCATCTGCTTGAGTCTAAATTATTCAGAGAGCTCATGTTTTTCACTATTGCCTGCTTGAATATTTTAGCCTGCTGTACAATACTGTACACCTTCATCTGACTTATAATGTTGCCCACACCCTTATTGTAATATAACTTACATGGCCGTTTTACTTTTAAAGAGATTTCATGAACATCCTATATATTCATCTGTCAAGCAGGACAAAACATACTGGCAATGAAAGAATGTGATAATGGAAAAAGCAACAGTGGACGTCAGACAGGAGCGATGCGATGCAGCATTGTCCTCTAAAGGGCTGGTGTGGCATGAACCACTATTTGGAGCATACAATACAGGGAGCCTCATTACAATCTTGGCTGACTTGTATGGGATGCTCTTGCTAGTTGAGCAAAGCGAGTAAGTGAGGCAAAATGTGCAAGCATTTGTAATGGTTTGGGTTAATGTAGCATTTTACTCGTTCACAGCCCATTCAATGCCATATTTCCCCCGATCTTACTCTCTTGCTCAGTGAGGATTGGATGTGCATGGCCTCCATTCATATGAACAGAAGTCTCTTTTTTAATATAAACAGTACCTTTTTTAGAGCTAAGCTTTTAAGTACTCCTTAAGCATGCACAAACAGAACAAAAATTAAACTTGGTGTCACCTTGTTTCTCATCCAATTTCACCTGATCACAGCTCAACTGACAAGCAGATACGTTTGTCTTTGTCTTAAAATACATAAAACATTGTCTGCCATAAATCACATGCAGGTGTAAACAGTCACGTATTACCTACTCCTTCTTTAATACTCTCATTTTACATCACAGTCTGCACTCAAGCATGCCCCTTCTGCCATGCCAATTGCTGTTATATACTGTCATTGTAGCATGTTACAAATACGAGAAATTAAGTGGAAAAAATGAAGGGAAACCTGTCCAAACCTGCCTGACCTGATCACTATGGAGGAATTTTGGTCCACTCTTCTTTGCAGAATCGTTTTAATTCATCCACTATGGAGGGTTTTCGTGCATGAACAGCCTGTCCAAGGTTGTGCCGCAGCATGTCAATCGGATTTAAGTCCGAACCTCGACTAGGCCACTCCAAAACTTTTTTTTTTTGCTTTTTTTTTTTCTTGTTGTTGTTTTGAGCCATTCAGAGGTGGACTTGCTTGTGTTTCCGATCATTGTCCTGCTGCATAACCAAAGTGTTCTTCAGCTTATGAGGTAATAAACTGATGTCTGAACATTCTCCTTCAGGATTTATTGGTAAAGGACATTTATTTATGGTTTCATTAATTATAGCAAATTGCCCCCATCCTGAAGCTGTAAAGCAGCCCCAGACATTCACACTACCACCACCATGTTTGACTGTTGGTATAATGTTCTTTTTTTGAAATGCTGTATTAGTTTTGCCAAATATATAGGGATGTACACCTTCAATTAAGTTAAACCTTTGTTTAAATATTTTCCCAAAAGTCTTTAAAGGGGGATAAAATCAAAAGTCTTTAAAGGGGGATAAAATCAAAAGTCTTTGATTGCCCCAAAAGGGCATAATTAAGATGTTGTTTTTTTTAGCAAATGTGAGATGAGCCTTTGTGTTCTTTTTGCTCAGCAGTTGCCTTCACCTGTAAACTCTTTCATGGATTCCATTTCTTTCTTATTGTTAAATTATGAGCACTGACCATAACTGAGGCAGCTGAGGCCTGGAGTTCTTTAGATGTTGTTCTGGGTTCTAAAAATCATGAAAAGGGCAAATTATTTTTCAATACACTGTGTGTGTGTGCGTGTGTGTGCGTGTGTGTGTGTGTGTGTGTGTGTGTGTGTGTGTGTGTGTGTGTGTGTGTGTGTTTTAGATGGCTATTAAGAATACCTTTGACCCTTTTGAAAAAAGGAGTGGAAGCTTGATTTTGTAATGACGTATTCCCCTATGTATGAAGACTGTGGGCACTGTGTATCGTTCTTGCTGGTAATTAAAAGTCTTTCAGATATATTGTTCAGTCTACCAGGCCCCCTGTATGAGACAGTATAAGGCTTTAACTGATTGCTGTCTCTCTGTGTTCTACTAGAGCTAATCATCTTTGTTTTAGTCATTCATCATTTTAAATGATGCATTTAGTGATAGCATTTTGTCAATCCTGGTGGCATTTAAAATGCTTTTTCAATGTGGTGTGATCTTTTAAAAGCTGACTACTGTATAATGCTAGACTCTTCCACTGGGTCTGTCATGGAAGCAAATCAACAAATCCAAACTATTGTTTAACAATGCTATAGATAATAATATCATTAACAATAACACACTACAGTATTAACCGATATTTAGTCATGTACAGTGGGTATAGAAAATAATCCCCTCCCACCTTTTAAAATAATTACTTTTACACAGTTTTTGTTTTATCCAGGTGTATTTACTTCAACTTTAAACATCCAAGAGGAAATATATAATATCAATATCTCAGGAAAAAAAACAGATAAAAGAAAAAAATAGCTAATCATCTTTTTTCTATGGCACACAAAGCTGTTCACATCTAGACTTTGCAATATTTGCACACTCCTCTTTGCATAACTGAGATACATTTGATAGGGACAATTTGTGATCTGAAGTCTTTAAGTCACAGATTTTCAATGACTAGACCATGCAAGGACTTTCACCTGTTTCTCCTTCAACCACTGCGTGGTCAGTTTTACTGTGTACTTTGGGTCATTGTCATGTGGAAACGTAAACCTTCTTCCCATTGACAACTTTCTGGAGGAGGGCAACACGTTTTCCTCAAGAATTTGACGGTATTTTGCCCCATCCATTTTTTTTCTATCCTGGCAAATATTTCAGGCCCTGCAACAGAGAAACATCTCCATAAGAGGAAATTACCACCACCATGCTTTACTGTAGGAATGGTGTTATTTGAATAGTGAGCGGTATTGGATTTTTCCCCAGACATACTGTTTGATGTTGTAGCAAAAATAATTAAACTTTAGTCTCATCCGATGATTGATTGTATTTGACCTTTCTTGAGGAGTGGCTTTTTTTTCTTGTAACAATCCCATACAAGCCACATTTGTGGAATTTTTAATATTGGCATATGAACACAATGCAGCTGCTTCAGAGTTGCTGTAGGCCTCTTGGTAGCCTCTCTGACCAGTCTCCCCCCTCAAAGTGGCTCTCTTATCCAGTTTGGAGTAAAATCCTAATTCAGGGAGGGTCTTTGTTGTTCCAAATACCTTCTACTTAAAAAATAAAATAAAAAAATTCTCTGTGTTTCTAAGCAGTGTTAAAGTCCTTGAATTTTTCTTTTTCTTTGTATCCATCTCCTGGCTTGTGCCTGTGCACAAATGTATCCTCTACATCTTTTGACAGTGTCGTGCCACCCATAGGTGATTGTTTGCTTCAGTTGCACTACCTGGGACTGAAATGCTTCAGCTTCTGATGCTGAGCTAATCAAAATGACCACAGTTGATTACAAGTCAAATGGCTCTGTGTGCCATTGAGAAGGTGATTTTAGCTAATAATACGACTGGATAAACCACAAACTGTGTCCGTCTTTATTTTAGGCTACAAAGAAACAAAATGTTATTATTTTAAAGGGGGGTAATTTTTTCTATTCCCCCTGTATATAACTGTAGTCCTATGTACCCTGTTTAAGAGAAGCTAATTGGTATAATGGTATACAGTATGTTGACAGACAATATTAGAAAAAGTTGCGTAGGTTTTGCAGATCCACTGGTGTCAAGCAATCATGTTGTTGCATGGCATAAAGTACAACAGGTCTATCAAGTTTAAAATATTCCAGAGGGTTAAGAACCAGCTTAGAGTTCTTTTTGTTCTGAATTTTAGATTCTACATTTTTCTTTTAATTGTGGCTGTGTCCAAGCATGTCATGTGTCAAATGAAAGAAAGAGAAAACACTCACTGGCAAACTCATTTTTTGCAAGATTCTGCAAATATAGTTACTCGACATATTTTCAGGGGGTCCATTTATCAATCTTTTGGTAAAAGTAAAGAATAAAAAAAAAATTCTGCTAGGTTTATGAAAGTTTTGGAAACACTGATTTTCTTGGTGATGACATGCTTATGTTGATAAATGCCCTGTAAATAGTTTGCATTCATTGATGCCCTTAAATCTCCATAAAAGGAAAAGCTCACAGGGTAAAAAAAAAAAAAAAAAAAAAAAACAGAAAATGACTTGTAAATAAAAAAAAGAGAGAATTTCTTAGATGTAAAAGATGAAATACTGTACCTTCACCTTGTATAGTTGAGAATTAAAAAGATATTAATTAGCGACATAATACACAGAACCTAAATCATTTCTAAAAGTGAAGATAAACAAAGCCATTATTGATTCTGGCTTCAACAAACTATCGGGATTTTGTGGGTAGTGTACAATCTTGTGAGTATAGAATGCTTTTTTTTTTCATGTTTGTGTGATTTTATATGTTAACTTGTTAATTGTACATATAATGTTACGTTAACAGTCTATGAATATATATATAAGTATATTTCAGTGTGTGTGTGTGTGTGTGTGTGTGTATGTATGTGTATATAACAGTTACTTAATACTTGTTGTCTTTTCACCGAATACTTTATTTACTCTTACGTGAGTAATATTATTTTGAAGTACAGCTACTCTTACTTGAGTAATTTTTTTTGTCTACTCCACCCACCTCTGTTCTTATGCATCAATTTGCCCACACCCATGACCATGAGGATGCCACATAACATGTGAACAAATGGGCTACAAATAAACAAATTCATATCCAGCTTGATAAATGAGGCCCAGGGTGAAAGAATATTACACTGCATTACACACTGCTCCTTTTTTTTTCTCTCAGGCTACATGAGAAAGGTTAATTATGTAATTGCCTAATAACATAACAGTGTGGTATTAATCACAGCCCTTAATGAGTTGAAAGAAGCCTGAAGTCAGCTCTTTCACTCAGCTGCTTAGGAAAGGGCTGCCAAGTCTTTGTTTGTGGAAGGTGTTCGAAAACCAGACAATAAATTCTATGCTAATTAGTAATACAAGGGCCACCAGAGGGCAGAATAATGGCTTGTTTACACACATTTGTCTGTGTACAAGCATAAAATCTTTCCCATTTAATATGTGCTGGGGCAGGAAGTGCTTAGGGCCAGCTCTACCGGGTGGTGCTAACATAAATATGATGCAAATATGTTTGAAAGTAAATTTGTTTACCTGAGGATAATGATTGCCTAGGGTCTGTGGTCATCATGGCTGTATATGAAGTAGGGAAAATAACATTTTCTGTCATTTCTGCTCTGGTTTTGTAGCCAAACATAATGACCTGACTTGCTTTTCAGCAATTCATGTAATCAGGACAGATAGAAATAGAGAGAATTTTATTATGAACATGAAATATTACATACTTTACTCTCTCATTGTCTATACCGCTTCATCCTGTATACAGGGGCACAGGGGTCTGGGGTATGGGGTGGGGTTCACCCTGGACATGGTGCCAATTTATCATACATTACAGACAATTTGGGAATGGCAATTAGCCTAATCTGAATGTCTTTGGAATGTGGGAGGAAACCCACCAAGCACAGAGAGAACATGCAAACCCCCTGCCCACATACCCGAAGTGGGAATCGAACTCTTGACCATAGAGGTGCAAGGCGACAGGGCTAAACAATAAGCCAATGCCTTTTACAATATATTTTATTTAATTTAACAGTCTAGTTGTGGGTTGAAGGAAAATGTTAAACGGCATGTCACAAAGTGCTACCAGTGTGTCGGAAAATGCTACCTCTAATAAAACGGTATTATGTTTGTTGCCGTGGTAATACCATTTTAAATTGCAGGTAGTAAAATTGATAAAGTACTATAGACTGATTGATAGATTTAACTATACATTTTTTGCTACCAGTAGGAAATTCTGACAGGGTGGAAACACGGATAGATCGGTACTGAGAGTGCACCAATTTGTGAAACGCTGGGCTTTCCTGTCAGAGTCTTTAATGGAACAGGAGTAGATGCTCCCAGTGTAACTGTGCCTAGGAGCAAACAATGATAATACCCACATTTACCCAAATTAGGTATAATACTCCCAAGTGCAATGAAATTTATGGCTAGAGAAGCAGCTAATCTGTTAAAGTGTATATGTTTTTTCCTCATAAGGAAAAGAAATGTGTTTAAGCCCAAATGCATTTTTATGTTTGCTGTGCTGGTGTGCGGCACACAATGGATTGGCAACCAGTTACGAAAAAAAAAAAAAAAAGTTAGTAGAAATTCAGCAATCCATTCATCCTTCACACTGGTGTGTGTGTCCTGAATACATTTCACATTTTTGGGGTGTATTTCGCACACATCCTAATCGAAGACTGAATTTTCAGATCGGCTACACTCCACTTTTCTAAAGTGACTTTTAGACTTTTAAACTTCTCCAGACAGAAGCATAAATTAAACTTCTAAATCCATAATACTCCCACTGTTCAGAGGTTCAGAAAGTGAATCCTTTGGACAGGCTTTTTTTTTTTTTTTATCTGACCTAAAGCATTTCATTATTTCATTAAAAATTTTAAGGCCACATTCATTTTTTAAACCACTTCTGATCTGAGGATCAGATATGTACCTGTCATTTAAAGCAGACAACAAGGCAGGGTGCTGTCTAGATAATGAAATTTACAGAAGGTGGGATCGATGCAACGATGACAGTCATAGTCCTCTCTCATTAATCATATTGGCACAGTTATTAAATTTCTAATGTCTGCTCAGAGAGTCATTAAGCACACACACTAACATACGCAGACTCTGGTTCTGGCTCCGGCTTCGCTATTTCTTTGTCTTAGGGGAAAGTTAAATCATTAAAAACCCCATCCGTCTTATGAAACTTAATTGCACATCCCTCTCTCATTGCCTTTCTTTATTAATCTCTCCTTCGCACTCACTTTAAAAACAGAGTTGCATTAGTCTACTTTGGATGCAAAACATCAACTGCTTTCTCACCCTCCCTCCCTCCCTCCCTCCCTCTCTCTCACTTTCTTGATTTCTGTCCACAGCTTAAAAAAAGGCGCTGCACTTGAATAAAAACTCTGTCAAGTGCATCGTACATGCAGTGTTGCACCGGTTGTACGTAGATCTGGAATCTAACAGGGTATCAAACCCGAACAGCAAAAATAAGAATAGGTTTTAGTGACATTTAATCATGATCTACGCTTTTATGAGTTTGAATTCTGCTTGTAATTCTTCAAATATTCGCTCAGTCTTTCAGGAAAAGGTCTCTCTGACCTTTAAGAAATCAGCTGACACCAACTTTTAATGTAACAAAATGGCAACAAATGGCCGACATCATCAACAAGCAAACAGGAGAACAGCATTATAAGGCTATGGCATCATGGCCACAAATTACAGTGATACCCCGGAATAGGGCTATAGGAAATAATGTAAATGTACCCAAATGAGGATGGGTTCCCTGTTGAGTCTGGTTCCTCTCAAGGTTTCTTCCTATTGCCATCTCAGGGAGTTTTTCCTTGCCACTGTTGCCGTCACCCTTGGCTTGCTCATCACGGACAATCTCATTATCTAGACACATTTTTCTTACACATATACACTTCCATAAATTTTCTTTTCATTTTTGTGAAGCTGCTTTGAGACAATGACCTTTGTTAAAAGCGTTATAGATATAAAATTTGAATTGAATTGAATAAAAAAAAAAAAATTCCAGCCACCCAAAATATTACCAATATTACCAATTTCCAGCACTATAATCATTTAGAAAAGACATGAAGTAAAATATGAAATAAATAGACATCAAACCTCACTTAACCGTAATTTATGATTCCTTTTGGTGCCGGATGCTTTCAAAATAAAACTGAAAGTGGCTCCCTTTTCTTCCTGCTACCGTACTTGCTAACATTCTTGGGACACATGGTGCCATGTCTTCACAAAATGCAAAAAAAAAAAAAAAAACTCACCAAAATATGTAAACTTGCCTCGCTTGGCTTTGCACTTGTTGCAAATAAGTTTTGAACATATGCATTCGGTTCGGCTCGCTCGTATGATGAAAATGCTTCATATGCTGAGGCAAATTTCTTCAGACAAAAATTCATTTATATGCTAAGGTACCAACATACTGTATAGACCAAAATTTTGGACACACCTTCTCATTCAAAGAGTTTTCTTTATTGTGTTCTTTATTGTGTTCTTTATTGTGTTCTTTAGCCCAAACGCGTCTCTTCTGCTTGTTGCCTGTCCTTAGCAGTGGTTTCCTAGCAGATATTCTACCATGAAGGCCTGATTCACACTGTCTCCTCTTAACAGTTGTTCTAGAGACGTGTCTGCTGCTAGAACTCTGTGTGGCATTGACCTGCTCTCTGATCTGAGCTGCTGTTAACCTGCGATTTCTGAGGCTGGTGACTCGGATGAACTTATCCTCCGCAGCAGAGGCGACTCTTGATCTTCCTTTCCTGGGCCGGTCCGCATGTGAGCCAGTTTCTTTG
The DNA here is from genome assembly GCA_011419295.1 of Clarias macrocephalus. Classification (NCBI taxonomy): domain Eukaryota; kingdom Metazoa; phylum Chordata; class Actinopteri; order Siluriformes; family Clariidae; genus Clarias; species Clarias macrocephalus. The sequence continues at coordinate 11,083 of JAAGKR010010839.1, read as the reverse complement.
TAGTGCTTGATGGTTTTTGTGACTGCACTTGGGGTCACTTTCAAAGTTTTCCCAATTTTTCAGACTGACTGACCTTCATTTCTTAAAGTAATGATGGCCACTCGTTTTTTTCTTCACTTAGCTGCTTTTTTCTTGCCATAATACAAATTCAACCTTTTTGAATGAGAAGGTGTGTCCAAACTTTTGGTCTGTACTGTACTGTATATAAAGCAACTTTGGAGATAAACAAATTAAAGCATACATGAATGAATGAATGTCATCATATTCACTTATCCAATTCTGCTTAATTCTGACATTCCCTGGATGCCATTTTTAAGAGCTAGAGTAGGTTAGCGAAAATGGCTAATTGCTAACAGCTAACCTAGCCTTTTTTTATCTGTTAGCTGTGTTTTAGCCTTTATACTGATAAATTTTGTGGATGTTATTGTGAATTGATGTTTTTACATACATCTTTCTCTTTATTTTGTTCTTTGGAACTGCAAGTGGTAGAAGCCTGAAAAGAAGTTAGAAATGATTAAGTGCCCCACATACAGTAGATATTTCCATTCTCTACATTCTGATTGTTTAAAAATTTGCTAATCAAATAGAACAATGTTCAGGGGCAATTCAGTTAAATTCACAGATACTGAAACAGTGTGTTTGGGAAAGGAGTGAAATAGAGACTCGGCAACACCTGAATACAGAATCTAAAGTTGTATTATATATATATATTTTTTTGCTGTTTTATTATAAGTTTTATTTCAGCTAGAATATTAATAGACACATTTTTGAAGACTGTATTAACTTGCTTAAAAGAAGCTATAATGTGACCTTTACATTTGATAAACGTCCAATGTTAATTAGAAATTTCTTGTTTAAATTTGTATTTTCTGAGTGTGTGCACATCATTTTAGACATTATTCAACACATCTATTAACAATAGCTGTCCTTGCAGTATCATTCTCTCATCCTTGACCAAAAGGGAAATACAGCTGTCATCCTATGTCCATATGCATTTTCACTGGCAAAAGATGCAGAACTATTAGTGAAATGGGCAGGACAGAAAAATAATAATAATAATAAATAATTAAATAAATAAATAAATAAAACAGTTTAAGCTCATATACTGTAGGTTATGCCTTTTATTGTTGTTGTTGTTATTATTGTTGTTATTATTGTTATTATTATGTGTTTAAAGTTGATTTGCAAGCATGGAGTTTTATATACAGTAAATAAGTTTATTCAAGTTAGTATTAAATACTCAGTGAGTTAAACTGTGTGAGTGTGTTAAAGTATACAATAAAAAAGATATTTATTACACCTTAACATATATTGTACTATTTGTGTATATGTATTCTTTTATTGGGAGATGAATGATTTGCTAAACATAGTAAAAACTGTCACAGAGGAAAGATTCGGCGAGGTTCTTTGTCTAAACAGAAACGTCAATCACCTTTTTCTCATTATTTTAGCAGCATAATCTACATCAAATGCAGTGTTCGCTAACATTCACTACATTTAGGCATTCAGCAGAGGCCCTTATCCAGAGCGACTTACATTTTTGTCTTTTATTATACATCTGAGCAGTTAAGGGCCTTGCCTTGAGGGCCCAACAGTGGCAACTTGGTGCTTGGATTTGAACCTGGAACCTTTGGAGCCATAGTCCAAGGCCTTAACCACTGAGCTACCCTTGACCCCAAAAGTTTTTCTGTACTTCAATCATGGGTGATCACATGTTTATCTAGTGCAACTTCAATATTTTTATTTGACTGTGTTTCCATCATTTCTTTTCTCTCTCCATCACTATTCTGGCTCTATATGTAATTCAGTCTCTCTTCCTTTTTTGTCTTTGTTTTCTTCAACCTTCTTTGCATTACAGCAGACTTTCATCATTGCTTTTATTAATGTCCATGCATTTTCAGCCGCTCTATTTGGAAATACTGTATATTACGGTTGCAGGTGTAGACATTTCCTCTGCTTTATTATTGTGTGACATTTCATACAATATATTATTATTTTCTGTTAAAAAATCAATATATGTATTTATAACATATGCACTCAGGTCTAACTCTAAATTCTCTGTAGAATCTCTCTATTTTTGCCTTTTAAGGTCATTTATATATATATATGCGCTATTTTTAAATGGCGGATTTTTAAATTGTTTGTTTTTACAAAACACTGCTTTTAAAATGATTGGTACCTTTTACAGTACAGTATCTATTTAGTGATGCTGGCTATGGGAAGTACTGTATAATACCGTTGAATCTCTTCGTATAATGTCTAACAGAATAAAGAGATCCTACATCACCTGTAAACATCTGTAGATCCTATAGATCAGTAGATCCTATTCAATCATACATGAACATTCTAATTCTTTTTTGCGTGCAAAAACTTCAATCCCTGGCCATGTCTCTTGGAACAGACACCAATGGTTTTGTTCAGATACCCTGGTACATGGGTATATTTACGATGCAAAATCCCTCTGAAGCACAAAATCGGCCCCGAAGCATCAGTGATCCAGTATTATAAATACTCACATTAATATAATATATGGGTCTGTAACACTTGCGCCAAAGTTTGAAGCACACAACTTTTACCTTTTGGTGCATTTGTATGCTGTAGCATTACAATTACAGTTAGCATATATATCTCATCAGACATCAGCACCTGAACTCACTTAAAGTAAAGCAAATGTTATTATAACAGCAAACAGGAGATCAAATCTGGAATGGGATGTTCAACAAGCACATATGGATGTGATGGTCGGGTGTGCAAAAACTTTTAGTCAGATTATTGGCTACATGATACAGCCATGAATTCAGACTACAACACAAGGAGAAAGATTTGCACACAACATAAAGAGAAAGACTGCAAAACACTTTGCTTTTATGAATATTTCATAAGATAATTTCTAATTAATCTGTTGCTCTTCCGATATGGTCGGCATTCCTGGTTTCCATTCTACATAAAGTACAGCAGCAGCAGCAGCAGCAAGAGAATCTTTCTTTTTTTTTTAATCAACGGTAAAAACCAGTGTTTTTCAATATATTAAGCTTTCTGGTTTCAAGTATAATTGCAGCGCCCGGTGTCAAATTGACCCTGGTTAATATATTCGCCTGCTATGCTTTTTCCATTCTTTACTGTTTATCTCTGTAAAAAGTATGAGAACCTCTCCCTTTGTTCTGCGGTGTTTTGCGACTGTGTGTATTAATGACTTTATGCCCAGAACAGTGAATAGACCAGATCATATTAATGAAAATGAGTGGGGAAAATTTAAACAAGCACAATTTGTTCTGCACTTAATGTAGCTCTCATGCACTCATTTCTCCCCAGTCTGTCTGTCTCTCTCTCTCTCTCTCTCTCTCTCTCTCTCGCTCGCTGTGTCTTTCGCACTGGGGTGTGAAATATCTGCTTTTTTTCCCCCTCTCTAGCTATTTGGACCTGCTCACATTTTACTGGCCTTGAGGGCCAATTCAGATTCTACTATTTACAAGGCATCATGATCACTTTACAGGGCAAATGAGGAAAACGTTCTAAAGAAAACCTGTTGGCAGTAAACGTGATGCCGAAAATCCAACAAAGAGTTAGCAGACTGCTATGCAATGAGAGTCATGGGAAGGCTGTGTAATCATGGCATGTGTGGAATAAGACTTAGTCTAGATCACTTCATTAAGTACATCTTAACAGTAATGGTTTAGACCCTCTTTGGTCTTCAAAATCTAATTAGTCTTAGTTCTTTGTGCGCAGATTCAACAAGGTGCTGGAAACATTTCTTAGAATCTTTTCGATTCCTTAGAAATGTCCATATTGAGTTGATGGAATTCCCAGCTGCACGTCCATGGTCCGAATCTTCTGTTCCACCACATTCCAAAGGCTTGAGGTCTGGTGCCTGTGGAGGCCATTTGAGTACAATAAACTATACAGTAAGTTGTCATGTTCACGAAACCAGTTTGTGTCATTTTACCTTTATGCTTTGGGATGGACATGGTCAGCAACCGTACTAAGGTAGGCTGTGGCACTTAAACAGTTCTCAATGGGTGCTAAGGGGACCAAAGTTTGCCATGTAACTCTCCCCCATACAACTGCACCACCGCCAGCCTAAACCACTGATGCAATTCTGACCCCATCATCTGATTGGCACAGCAGTATTCAAGAATCATCAGACCAGGCAACGTTTTTTCAATCTTCTATTATCCAGTTTTTGGTGAGCTAATGTGAATTGTTATGTCAGTTTCCTGTTCTTAGCTGACAGGAAGTGGCACCCGGAGAAGTTATTGCGGTCTGGCCATTCTCCTCTGACCTCTGGCGTCAACGAGGCATTTTTGCCCAGAGAAGTGCCACTCACTGAACAATTTCTCTTTTTCAGACCATTGTCTGGACACCATAGTCCATTTGAGTGAAAATCGCAGTAGATCAGCAGTTGTGGAAATACTCAGACTAACAACCATGCTACATTTTAAAATAATTTAAATCAAATTTTATTGCCCATTCTGATGGTCTGGATTGAACATCAGCAGATCATACTGACCATGCATTACGTTGCCGCTACATTGCTGTTATGTGAGTGGCTGATTTTAGTTATTTGCATTAAAAAGAAGTTCGGTATACCTAACGATGTGGCCGATGAGTGAGTGTACAGTCTGCAACCTGGCACATCAAATCAGATATGTCGCATTTTGAGTTATACATATTTTCAGACACTGGGTTCAGTAAGCTCCATTCTGATGGAGCCAAGTTTATAACTGTATCTGACTGCCGAGATATGGCCAGTTGGTTTAATTAGGGGCTTAGAAATAAAAAAGTCCCATTTTTTTAGAATATTGAAATTTATACAGCCAAAAAAAAATGTACACACACTTCAGGAAAAGAAAAAGTAAATTTATTGCTATACTTTATATATATGATAAAAAATATGATTTATATTATATTAATATAATATACATCATACTATTTTTTTTTAATACCTGACTTGATATGATGGTTCACACACATAGAGATCCTTAGAATGTTATGAGTGTGCGTGGTACAATATTAGCAAGTACAAATGAGCTGAGAGTATTACTGAGAGAGTGAATTCAATGGTACTGGCAGACTGGTAAGAGCGCTAATAAATGTACTGTAATATTAATTGTGCTAATAATGCTGCAATGACCGAAGGGCTTTAGTGAAATTAGAGAAGTGACATTAAGCCATAATGAAACCAGATGCTGACCATAACGTAATGTCAACAAGATTACACACATGTGCGCATGCACACACACGCATGCAAGCGCACACGCGCGCGCACACACACACACAAACACACACACACACACACACACACACACACACACACACACACACACACACACACACACACACACACACACACACACACACACTATTAGCCTGATCTCAAAAGGCAGGAAGAAACTAGTAGAAAACCTACAGCTAACAGAGAAAACTAACAAAATCCTACATGCATGGTAAGCATGCAAGTTTCTTTCCATGCAAGATATCTACAGTATCTGACCTGACCATTAAATATAATATGTAATTTACAAAAGTACATTACTTATTTTCCATGTTCCCAGCTCAGCCTGGGTCAAACCAGTCACTTCTCCCATCACTCACTCTCCCATCATCTATACCGTTTAAACCTTTATTCAGGGTCTCGGGGGGGCCTAGAGCCTATCCCAGGAGACTTAGGGCACAGGGTGCCAATCCATCGCAGGGCACACACACACGCACATATTCATTCACACACTGCGGCCAATTTGGGAACGCCAATTAACCTAACCTACCTGTCTTTGGACTGTGGGAGAAAACCGGTGTACCCGGAGGAAACCCACCAAGCACGGAGAGAACATGCAAACTCCATGCACACAGAGACAGGAATCGAACCTGGCCGGGAATCGATGGGGCTCGATCCTGGGGGTGCAAGTCGACAGTGCTAACCACTACAACCACATTGCCGCCCAGTCAATTCCAATATCAGTATTTTACTAATCAAAAATAAAACACAAGGCAAAGGATTCAGAATCTTAGATCTATCATTCATCCACACAGCTATCACACATATAAAAAGAAATTAATGACTCCAGGAAATTGAATAAACCTATAAATTCACCACTCCAATGAACTGAACACATTGCCATATGGCACAACCCTGACTTCTCAAACATAATGAAGATGACAAACATCACGAGTCATTAGAGATAGTGCTGCTGTCTACCAAAGATGATAATTCTTAGGTTCATCAAGAGCTAGAGTCACACTTACCAAAGGATCCATGTGAACTGATAATATAGTACAGTATATAATCTATAGGATCTGGTGAAGCAAGATGGTCAATGCAGTGAAGCTTTTTTTCATTCTGCTCAGAAGGTGTCCAAAAAGTGTGGAATTGGCATTTTAATAAACAAAGGTAACTCATGGGGTATGTTGAAGCAATCCTCCCTGGACACTGGACAAAGTGCATAGTTTCAGACATTTATTAATATGCCATGGCATCAATATCTTAGGGAGTAATGCTAAGTTTCAATCTTGTGCAACATGTTTGAATTCTGGCCTCCAGTACAGGCACCGTCTGTATCCTCACCAAAGTAATTTGTTCACAGTGCAAGATAAGAGGGTTAAGAGGTTAAGAAACCCTTCCTTTTGGTTGCATGCAACTGTCAGATCTCTTGCATTGATATGACAGCATGCTGGATTCGCTCACAGAGGCCAGATCCATAATCACAGGGGTTGGGGTTAGTCGACCTTTTTTTTCTGAGACTGCTGGTTTGGTCTGATTGGTAGTGCGCATGGAAAGACTGTCAATAATATTAATAATAGATTGAGTTAGAGTCTGTCAGAATGGGCAGCATCAGTCATCATTTACAGGACAGAAAAACATACAGTCTTAGGTCTGGCTAGAAACAGTGCATCTTTTTCTTTTTACTTCTTTTTATTATTTTCCTCCACTATATCTACAGTTTATAGGATGTCTGAGTGTACAACATAAGTTTCCAGCTCTTTGTGTCACACAATCTAAGTAGAATGTAGGGCAGAAGAATAAGTGCCATCTTAAAGTCCATTGTATCTGCAGGTCTTATCCAAAATATATAAATAAATAAATAAAAATAAAAAAAAGGGCCCTTATCAACATAGTCCATATATTTAGAAGAATCATGTTTTCGCTCATTTATTTAAGGCTGGAAGATGTTTAGCTCCTATGCCCTAAATATAAAAAAGTGAGAGGTCTAGATAAGACTAATTTGCATTTAGTCAGCAAATTGTCTACAGCAAGCAGAACAAGTGGCCCCTAGAGGAAGCCTGCATCTACTTTTGTGAGATAAAACAAGGCCAGCGCTCACATGTTGTTCTTTTATTTTCTAAACTTTAGCACAACCTACAAGTGAACAGTACTGTAGTATTTCGTACACCTTAACGTATGTTAAACGTTCTTACCTTAATTTAACAGTCAGTGTTTGAACAAGGACTTTTTCCTTATCAGGAGCACATACAGTACAGTACAACTGATGTTCTAATAATATTATCAGGTTATTTTAGTATTATTAAATTATGGTTTATATGATGTAAATTCAAATGGATTAATGGTATAATCATACTGTCCTGTTGTGTGGCAAATTATTGAACAATTATAACAATCTTTTGGAAAAGTTATTTTCTATTTGCTTGTGTATTCTCCTTTTCCACCTAGACAACTGATTATATGTATTGACATAACATGATTTTATTTGTCAGGGGACTTTGACATTATTATTTTCCCTGGTAAGGCAAAGTATATATAAATTGTCTTGTGTAATGTATGAATCTAATTTGTTACTTAATATGTCGTGCACTGGAAAAGGAAACGGCTTTTGCTAAATTTGAGAAAGGTTTCCAGTACGGTTTATCCTTTTTAATATAACTACTATGTGGAAGATCATATACTGTATGAGTGCATGTGTACCCTCTTAGCATGATGTTATAAAACTTTGTCTTTTTCAGTACTGTAGTACAGAGGATAAGAAGCAGATACTTCATAATGGAAGGATAAACATAGTACAGTACAGTACAGTACAGTAGAGTGCAAAAGTCTTGTGCCAGCCTTAATTTTTTCATATTTTGTGATTAGTATACTGCTGATGATGGATGCTGAGTGGTTGGAACAGGCGAGAGGGGAAATGAGGTTGCTGCTCAGGTTGTTACATAAACAACCAATTTTTAAATTCTACTTTTTAGGCACTTTTCAGAAATATATGTAAATTTGATCTTCATCAAATGAGGAGTGGCTCGAGACCTTTTTAAATACTGTACTGTATGTAATTGCATTCCAGTTGTTTATCAATATGGAAAAAAGTCAAACTAATTACATTTGCTTTTATTATCTAATGAATATAGCTTAATATTATGATTAAGATCACACTATATAACATGTTTTTATTATTATTATTATTATTATTATTATTATTATTATTATTATTATTATTGGTCTACAAAAGCGTTTCTTCTTACACAGAAGACATCACTAGACCACTGTTGCAAGTAAATCAATTGCAAATGATCATGTTTGTTCCATCATCATGCAGTTCTCCCTAGCAGTCTGGCAAAGGACCTTGGATTGCAAATAAAACACATCCAGGTTGAAAGAGTGGGCTAAATATTGGCTGAGGGAATATCAAGCATACATCTGCTGATGATAAAGTATGTGCTTTGAGGCAAAAATTAAATCACTGTTTTTCTTCCATTACACATGTTTCTTCATATTCATTTTAGACACAAAAACACAGCACCAACCAATCCTGTATGTTTGAGTAACATATATCTTTTGCATAAACTAATTAAAGGAAGTGCAAGAATTAATACATAGGGAATTTTTTACACAGACTAGGTTTCCCATTTTGGGAAGCAGGGAGTGTTGAGAACAATCTATACATCCATCTATTTATCCATTTCCATACTGCATTTCCTTCGTAGATGTGTGCAGGGAATGGAGCCTATACCAGGTAATAAGATGGGACTTAATGCAGGTTAAAAGCATACATGCCCACACATTCGATTTTACTGTATACTCGGAGCAAATCAGAAACACCAGTCAGTCTACAGTGCATATCTGGACTGTGGTTAGAAATCAGAGTAACCAGACTAAACCCACCGGACATGAGGAGAACACACAAACACACAAACAACCTGAAAACAAGATTCAAACCCCCAACTGTTGAAGTGTAAGGGCACTGTACCAAACCTAACAAAAACGGGGTTGATCGTGACCGTTCAGGCAGGGATGATTTGGTAAACCCGAACAAGCTCTGACCAAGTTATTCTCGGAGATAAAGGGCATTTTTCAGCACTTGGATCAGATCCATGGGCGTCTCAAGGCACAGGTCACTTCCAGCTCACAATTGACTGCCAAATGGCTCCCAAAGCCGACTCCCCACCGGCTCAGTAGAACAATCACCCCTACCAGTGACTGAGACCAGACTACCCACTCCTCAGCCATATTCGAGAGAGTCGGAGAGATGTAATTCCTTCCTACTCCAGTGCTCTTTAATATTTGAGATGCAACCTTCTCAATTTACACCCAAGAGGGCCAAGATTGCATTCATGATATCCCTATTAACAGGCAAGGCACTGGAGTGGGCCACCGCAGTATGGCAAAAACTCCAGTACACACTATGGTGAACAACTTTTATAGATGCTTTCAAGGATGAGCTGGCAACTTCTTAAAGTGTTTATAGACTCGGGGGCGGCGGGTAACCTTATTGATGTAGGGCTGGGGCGGGGATTGGGCGTGCCATTCCTCTGCCACTCTGTTCCCTTTCCAGTGGAGGCCCTGGACAGTCATTTATTCAAATCCAAGCCTATAGTACATGCGACTGACCCACTGATACTGCATGTCGGGTAACGTGCATCTCCTTCCTCATTACCCGAGTGCCCGAGCTCCAGATGGTACTAGGGTTTCCTTGGTTACAAGAGCATAACCCCCATATTGATTGGTTAACCTGCTCCTTCTCTGTATGGGGACCTCGCTGAGCGCAGAGCTGCACCTTCGGATAGACCCGACCAAGATAAGAGGTGTGGTAATTGGCCCTGCTTAGCGCCCTCATGAAAAAGGATCTAGGGCAATTCAAGTGGACGAAGGAGGCTCAAAGGGCCTTCAAGTCCATAAAGGCTAAACTCACCACAGCTCCATTCTTGTGGATGCCAAATCTGGAGACCCAATTTGTAGTGAAAGTGGATGCGTCTGACGTAGGAGTGGGCGCAGTTCTTTCCCAGCGTTGCGGTAAGGACGAGAAATTATATCCCTGCATCTACTTTTTCATCTAAGACATTTTCCAGAACATTTTTGCCTGATTTTTTTTTTTGGGGGGGGGGGGGGTTGTTCATCGCAGTCAGTTAAGTTCTTAAGTTACCAACCACGTAGAGTAAGTTCACTTAGAGTTACCAGCCTCAGAAACCACCAATTCATTTACACAGCATAAGGCTTTACATACAGTAGCATTAATAGCAGACACATCTCAATTAAAGTTAATGGCACATTTTATTTAAATATAAAAATGAACAAAAATACTTATTTTTCTACAAATACTGTATGTGGTTTTCTTTTTTACATAAGGTACTGATATTGGCACAATAAATATCACACACATATAAATGTCCAGTCTAATTCAAACCAGTGAATTAGGCAAGACTGAGCCCTGAACCACTGGAATAACTTATTCATACCTTTTTAATTGACGTTTCTCACACTGTTTGCTTGGACTACATGCAGTACGGGTTATCTTGCGTTTTCTGGATATGATTCCAAAGACAGGAAAGTCCATGTTGTTTGCACTCTGGAGTTTCATTTCATGTCAGAGAAACACAGGGGTGCCATATTCATTTTATATTAGCGCATACATTTATTATGATAACGATTTGGTACAGGAGTGCAAAAAAGGCAGGATTAGCACTGATATCTCCAATTCAGCAATATGTTCATGATCATAATGGTACAATGAAAGACAACCCTAATCCATGTATTACTGATAATTACCATCATATTTCTCCTTGCTACTCGAATGCTTAAACCTGCTATGCCTAAGCCTCATTTCTGTGCTGCAGTTTCGGCTATCATCAAGTGCTTACAGAGATTGCC
>JAAGKR010010838.1:0-15000 GCA_011419295.1 Clarias macrocephalus | reverse complement strand
ATTAGTGCACAGTAAATGACAGTTCATGCATTTAACCCCCAAAACTCCTTCATTTAAATAAATAAATAAATAAATAAATAAATAAATAAATAAATAACTGTTAAACTCATCTCCTGATTATGCTGATGCGTTCGGAGCCTCTCCTAATTGTGTGTGTTTTAAAAGCCATTTTCTGTTAGACTGCACAAATCCATTATACCTGTGTCTGTAAATAGCGAGGGAATTAATGTGTGTGTGTGTGTGTGTGTGTGTGTGTGTGTGTGTGTGTGTGTGTGTGTGTGTGTGTGTGTGTGTGTGTGTGTGAAAGAAAGAGAGAGATGCCCTCACGGTTATCACTGCATCTCTCCATGAACTTATCAATGCTGTTTGCATCGCTGTTAATAAGAGTAGGGGCTTGTGTGTGTGTGTGTGTGTGTGTGTGTGTGTGTGTGTGTGTGTGTGTGTGTGTGTGTGTGTGTGTGTGTGTGTGTCAGGGAGTGTGTGTGTCAGGAAGGTGGAGAGGGTCCAATCGCTACTGATAAACTCTGACTGATGGGTTTTACACACATACATACACACAGGCAGACACACACAGAAATAGAGAAGAGAGAGAGACAGACAGACAGACAGAGAGAGAGACAGACAGACAGAGAGAGAGACAGACAGACAGACAGAGAGAGAGACAGACAGACAGAGAGAGACAGACGGGCAAAGAAAAAGACAAACATGGACATGAAGAGAGTGACACACACCCAGAGCAAAATACAGAGAGAGACAGACACACAGACAGAGAAATAGATATAACAGATGGACAGTCAGACAGACAGAAAGAGACAGAGAGACAAACTGACAGACATAGAAATAGACAGAGAAAAAAAGACAGAAACAGTCAGACAGACAGACATACAGAGACAGAAATACAGAGAAAAAGGGAGAGGTGTCTCTCTGTCTGTCTGCTTGTCTGTGTCTCTGTCTCTCTGTCTGTCTGTTGGTCTCTCTGTCTGTCTGCTTGTCTGTGTCTGTCTCTCTGTCTGTCTGTTGGTCTCTCTGTCTGTCTGCTTGTCTGTGTCTGTCTCTCTGTCTGTCTGTTGGTCTCTCTGTCTGTCTGCTTGTCTGTGTCTCTGTCTCTCTGTCTGTCTGTGTCCTGAGTTTCTTCTTCTGTTCTCACACTCAACACATAAACTCTAAAACAGGACGCGACAAAAAAAAAAAAAAAAAGAAGATAAATTCTGAGTTAGATTGTTTTGTTTTGTTTTGGGGTGTTGACCTCTGTGACCTCTGCACCACCGTCTCTCAAAGACACTGAGTTTTGTTTAATAATCCACCAGGAACAAAACGGGCAGAATGTAAACATGTATAACTGCACTGAAATCAAATCATTAAATACTTTCAAAAACGGTGTTCGCTCTGCATTACTGTCTGAATCTGTTTAAATTCTTCTGAGGACAGAACACTGGACCCCCCCCCCCCTCCCCCTGTGCTCCCCCCCCCCCTCCTCCCCGCTATCGTCAGTGAGGAAGTGAAATTGTCTGATTAGCATTGATGCTAGTCAGCGACATTCTTTTTCTGTTTGCTAATTCTTTAACCCTCCAACCCCGCCAACGCCACACACACCACTTGAAATTTTTGTATGTTGAATTTTTTGGATGTTGGAATCTGTTTTGACATTTTCTTCACTACAGTGTTGAAAACTGATTTCTTAAAAAACAAGCTTTATTTTCATTCTAATTTTTTTTTTAATAATTGCTTTTCCCGGCGCACGATCTCCAGGCTCCCCAGAATCTTTTTGTTTGTTAGCGATCCGTCTGCTTTTATTAAATGCATATGATTAAACAGTTTATTACTGATGGCCGACGGCGAATAAACGATTCCCGACCGCATGAATGTTTAATGCACCTAATATCTTCTGTGTAAAATAATTGCCGGCTTATTACATTGCGGCTACAAATTAATTCTGTTTACATTGTGTGTGTGTAAATAAATTAAATAATGGACTGTGTGTGTGTGTGTGTGTGTGTGTGTGTGTGTGTGTGTGTGTGTGTGTGTGTGTGTGTGTGCGTTCATCTCCAAGGGGTTTTATCTCTAAGCCAGTGATCAGAGAGTTTATCTGTCTAATTACATCGCAGGTCTAGCCTTAAGAGGGCCGGGCTCAGGAGAGAAAGAGAAAGAGAGCGTGTGTGTGTGTGTGTGTGTGTGTGTGTGTTCCCACACTCACCCCAAGCTATCCTTTTACCTTTTTATCAGGACCCCTGTGTAAGGGAAATTGGGGTCCCGATTCAAACATACGCAACGAGATAAAATTCACACACAGAAACGCACGAAAGAAAGAAAACGGATTTGAATTATCAGTTCGTTCCCAAACCCAAGCCACGGTGCAAACTCCGTCTCCTGCTGACTTTATGATATTCATTAGATTGTAGCTTTATTACATTTTTTTTTTTTTTACTTTAGAGCACTTTAGGATTAAAATGTAACCGTAAAGGATCATTTCGCTTCTTTTGGATTTATACCATAGCAAGTAAATAAGATTAAAAAAAGAAAATAAGCAAAAAAAAAAAAAAAACAATGTTTGTAGCAAAATTAGAAAATCACAGCTAAAAAAAAGGAATCCCAAAATAAATAAATAAATAAAGAAAGAATTGTGCATGTTAAATTAATATGACTAGTTATGTAAAGTTAAGTCAAATAAAAATGTGACTAAAAGTTGTCTATAATGTTTACAGCAAAAACAACACAAATTTAATATCAATACGGTAAATTTATTACTTTTTCCTGTAAAATCACACTTTCTGAAATAAGTCAGGAAATAAAGCGATAACTTAGTAGTTTTGCCACATTTTCATGACAGTAGAGTTTAAGTTTGTTTGTTTTTGGTTTCATACCTAAAAACAAACATCCCAAACATTCATTGTATCTAATAAGATTTAAAAAGTCTAATGTGATGTTCTTTAATAAATAAAAATGTTGCACTATTGGAAATGTATTGTGTTAGAAAAGAGGAAATAAAACATTATTGATCATGATCATGTCCCACTAAGTTTTTTTTAAATTATTTTATTTATATTTTTTATCTGATTTAAATTGTGCTGTAAGAGGATGACATTTCCCTAAGATGTGATATGAGGGAGTATCAGAGTCTCCAGGTCAATACAGTTCATTCATTTCCTATAGCAGAAACATTTTCAAAACCTTGATGTGTTTTATTCCCCTTATATAACACAGATACCATTTTAACTTGTAACACAAAGTCAATATATCGTGTCTTTGCGATATTTTTTCCCTCAAAGTTTTCATTCTTGTTATTTGTATGTTGCAAATCACAGTAAATGAAGTTGAGTTTGATTCTTTGCGCATCTTTGGGTAACACATTTTTACAAAAAATGTGAGAATGAAAAATATTTTAATAACACATACAAAGTTAAAAGCGCTTTTACTGTATTTAAGGTTAAAAATGTGCAATAATACAAATTGTCTACATACTGATTCTGCTACTTGTAAGTTATCAAATGCGGTTCTTGACCTAATTAATGATTAATAGTTATTTTTATTTAATTTAATTTTTTTTTCATCCTCGCTCCTTTTCTTATCATTATTATCATTATTATCATATTATACGATTCCCAGCCCTCTATCACACTTTCTGTGATTATTACACTATTTAAAAGCACATTGCGGCTTGACTTTGTTGTTCGTAATAGATGAAGCAAATCCATCGCTCTCACTTTTTCCTCAGCAGAAGCTCTCGGGTTCATTCAGGCGCCTCCCCTGCAGGAGCTGTTATACGATCCCGGGGAGCAGGTTAAGGGTTAAACAGCTCTACTTGTCGGTGTCTCGTATCCGTGGGTGGTGGCATTAAAGAGATAACCCTCTGAGACACGCACGCACACACACACACACACTTTATTATTAACCCCAATGTAAAGCCACCCACACTTTACCTTCCCTGGCTAGACACCGACGCGCTCACGAGGGAGTTTAATCTCTAATCCTTCTGATCTTTAACCCACATCTGGATAAATTCAGCACCCGAATGGATCTTTATTCATATTTCATTCATGAAGGGGTTTAATCTGTAATGCTTTTTATTATGTCATGTATGAAAAACCTCTACGCCAAGTTCAAGGTTTATATTGATGTAGTCATTCTAATACTTTAAACAAGATCATTAGCATAAATACACTTGAGGATGCGCTGCTTTAGGAAAATCTTCTCCTTCTGGGTGAAACCCTGGGAGACCCCCTGATTCATCACAGCACTGCAGTTTCCATACAAGTAAACGCCGCTTTCCCGAAACTGTTTGTGAGAAAACACCAAAGTGCTGAATAGTTGCTCAACTCTGTGATGTCACGTGCCTTTGATCTCCTACAAATGGGATATGCATTAGACATGGAACGGTGTGACTAGATACTCGCAAATAACCTACAATGTACTTTTGATTCTGTTACAAACTGCACGAAACTCACAATTTACCAACAAACTCACTGTTTCCTAAGAATTGTCCAGATTCATCAAGAATTACTACGATTTCTTTCCAACCCCCCCAAAAATTCATCAAGACTTTCTATATTGTCTATATTTCTATATTGGTTCTATATTTTTCATGTCCAGAGTTTGTCAGCTCACCTGTTTAGAGCAACATTTTTTTTATTGACGTTTAAATCCAGATGGTGCGAAATACCTAGCAAAGAATAAGCACTTGGCGACAGTCTAGGCCAAGCCTTCATTTTTTCATCCTCCTTATTTACATTAATGTACATTGTTGGTGGAAAACCTGTGCTGCACTACAGGTTCATTGGAAATGCAACTAGTTAGCTAGCATGGGTTTGGCTGGGAATTGATACACAATGCAGTATTGCAATGTGATCATAGGAGCACACATGATGTTCATTGGAGGACAGTAGCAGCACTTGGCAGGACTGTCAAAATTCTCGACTAATCGTGAGTTGAAATTATGACAGCTTATTGCTAAATCATTGCTAATCAAACTCTAAAATCCATTACAAAGAGCCAACAGGCAAAATTTGGGGAAAATGTTTAGATTTAGTCTTTATGCAAATTGGTATGAAGATTAACTATCTATTAGTTTAGCAGTAAGTACATTAGCTTTTCAATAAATAAAACTAAATCAACCCCATTCATTATAATTACTATAAATAGATTAAGTAGACATGTTCTATACAGACATGTACAGTATGGTCGCTCTATCCTTGGTGAACGTCTAGTACAATAGTCAGGTAGAAGTTGAAAAATAGTAATAAACTCAACTCAGTTTTACACTGAATGGCTTCTGCAGACACATGGGGCCCAGTAATGTATGAAAGTGGGAAGAGAAAGCCAATATACATGCAATTAAAAAAACCAAACGAGGATGTGGCATTTATACGATATGAAAATCTGTGAAAATTAATAGCTCTAATTGCTGGATTAAATTAGTGGGGAAGAGTTGGGCATTCTGTTCATTCTGTTGTATTCTGAATATATATAAAAATATTAACTTTACTATAGATTGCCAAGTCGTGTTAACTTGGAATAAGCTGAAAATGTAAAATGTGGGTTTTGGGTCTTGTTTTGAAAATATTCTGTATTTTTATTAACACAAACAATCCAAATTCAATTTAAGCAACTTCTGCTAACAAAGGAAAAGTGTAAGTGCGCAGTGGAGTGTGGAGTGAACAATGTCAGTATAAGGTGGTAGAAATGTGTACTGCAAATTTCAATTCGCACACCACAATGAACTTGTGTTTCTGCCCAAATTTCCAGGCTAATTTCAGATAGACCTGGCAACCCTGGTCCTATTAGCTCATGTATCATAATATGGTTTTAAAAAAAGGCTGCCATTGTTTTTTTTTTTTTTTTTGAGGTATAGTTTGAAGGCAGCTTTTGATTTCCAAATGTTTCATAGCCAACATTTAGGATGAATCAAATTATTTAATGCAAATAAAAACATAATCTGTTTGTGCATAACATTTCTAATACAAGGATTATTGTAGGATTATTAATGATGAGATAAGAAAGAAAAACTGTCATATCTGGGGATAGTAAATAAAATGTGTAAAACAGACACTACGAATCAGAAACGCATGAGCACCGTGGACTGGACTGAATTTAAGAAAATTTCTGAATTTACGGAAATATTTTTCTAAGTAGATTTTTCAGCGTTTAAACTGTTAGTTTTTACTTTTCTAATGGAACTTATGTTGAGATGTGGCAACCCTGATGGTGTTCGCTTTTTTAAGGTATTGACCATCGAGTTGATAAAGTCAACATTGTCTTGCTACTGGTAACAGTAGTTATAAGGAGCGAGCACATTTTCATACAAATGTTGATGATTGGTTAAGAATAAGGTGAGCATTTGGACTTCCACAGCTTTGGCTTTGCGATACTGGGTTTTGATATAATACACGGTTTACGAGATGAAACTCCTCCCTACTGAATGTAACATTATACTGGACTCAGCTTGCAAAGTGAAAGCTTTTAATGAGCTTCGAGGAGAGTTGAATCCGGGGTGGTTCGCATTATCTTCAGTTCTCCCCTAGACGTTCTACTAGACGTCAGGGTTTTTTGATCTGTCTCCTGCATCGGACCTCCGTGACTGCAGCATCATGGAGGTTATATGGATGTCAGTGCTGCAAATCACGCTCTAACGACAAAGCCATATGCTCCAGGCCTGAATCCAGTCATTGTCTCTTATCCGTCCGTTCCCATCTCCAATCTCAGCCACCCTGTGCAGTGTAGTGTAGACGCGCTCCATGTTTGATCAACTTCGCTCACAGCTGTTCAGCTTTGCCATCCTCACCATAAAACTATACAGTACCAGGATTTAAGGAATTCAAGGAATCTTTTAGAAGACGTGTTTTTTGCAAGGCCAGCAGTAAATACCAAATTGTTTTTAGACATAATAATAATAATAATAATAATAATAATAATAATAATAATAATAATAATAATAATAATAATAATAATAGCTAACATTAACCATTTGTATTATAAGTAATGATTTAAATTATATTACCATTATTAAATTATAGCTGATTTCTTTATAGAAAATCATATTATAACAACGATATTTAACTATAGTTGTTATTACATCATCAATATGTGTGTGTGTGTGTATATATATATGTATATATATATTTGTTAACATTTACATCAAAAATGGTTTTCTGCAAATGTTTTCACTCAGCTCTTCAAAATTGACCTAACATTCCGTATCTAAACTTTTTTTTATAAATTATTGTGTTATGTTTATATACAAAGTGAAGAACAAAGAGAAAAAGAGAGAAAAAATCTTGTTTTTTTTTTTTTTTTTGTTGTGTCTGGGTGATTTTTTTTGTGTGTGTGGCATCTGTTCGTGTGATAAATCAGTGATTCTGTGGGCCACGGGGCCTCCTGGAGCGGCCATGCTACACTGATCAGCTTTCTGGTGTGTGACCAGGAGCATTGTTCTGCCAAACACACACTCACACACCACTTTGCCGACAGAACTTTGTATTTTATGGGTTTAAGCTTTAAAAAGAGATTTCAACTGCATCATACCTTTATTCGTTTTTTTAATACCACATGATGTGTTTGTTAAATTTAGTACAACACTTAAATATTTCTGCTTCTTCGGGGGGGGAAATTCCCTTAATAGCATGTGAACGTTCACTGGGGTAGACATACTGTAGTCGTGTTAATATGCTAACATTGATGTGCCATGTGTATATTTGTATGGTTTTACACTTATGTGAGCTTCATTATTTGCTCGATATGTGATGTTTGTGTTAAGTTGTTCTAGCATGTAATAAGAAGGAACGTGTAGCTGGTATTGAATAAGTACGAGGAATTTATAAGCATTTTATGGCATGTTGCAAAGACCATTTGATATTTCAGTACAATGTAACTTATATGAAAACTTTTATATGGAAGAAATAACTATCCATTAATATCTAATTCCATCGTATGTACAGGTAATAATCAGTGAATCTTTATGAATTGGAAACTGAAAAAAATATGATGTAATGCTACAAACTTACAGCATAACGGTTTAAACACCCTGATTAATGAAGTATCAGATATTCCTCATTTAAAATACCTTTTTTTTTACTTTCACTTTCTTTAAACTTTGACCTTTAAACACAAGCTAATCCTTACAGTTACCTACTACAAATTTGTTCTGTTAAATACAAGCTAATTACTGTCCTTGTTCAGACCACAACCAGGTGTAATTATAACTAGTTACATATTAAAGTAATAAAACTAATACAACTAATAAACTCCAAAATAATTATACCTTTGTTTTATATATATATATATAAATGGCACTAAGTACATATTGTATGCTATTAAGTGCCATTTTGTTCATGGTTGAATTGTACAGTGACAGTAAAAGCAACTCTATTTGCTTCTGGATAATATTTGCCTTTGGGCACCAAGTACAATTTTAGAAGCCTGACAGTTTTCACAAAAGCTACTTTGAAGTTTAATAATCTCTATTGTTATGTAGTAGAAAGTTATAGTTTTTAATTACTGCATACTTGCTTATAGTATATATCTTGTTAGACAAATACTATGTCAACATCCGCTCTAATTTCCACTTACTCACTGCAGAATTAACCAAAGTTAAATCCATTTGAAATCCAATTGGTCTAAGAAGAAATGAAACTGTATAGTTAAAGTGTTCACTATAGTTGCACAATATTTGAAGACATACACTAGCAAGTTGCATTTGCAATTGTAACTTACAATTTATGTATCACAAATGCCCTTTTCAATACCAACTTAGTTAGCAACATACAGTAGTTAGCAATTATTTTACTGGGTATTTACCCCAAATTTACACCTTTATTATTACAAGCTAATCAATGCTTACTTAATTATTACATATCAGTTATTTAACAACAACAAAAAATAATCCAATTAAATACCAGCTAGCTGGTGCCTACTCTCCAATTACATGTTGTTTACCAGAAATCTTCTTAATCAGTACAAGCTAAATGAAGTCTACTTAGTAATATCATAGCAGATACTTGGCACAAAATCACTGCACAGTTATACAAACGTACCTCGTAGATAACTGCCATGTACATCCATAGAAGTGACCATAGAAATGATATTACCATGTAAATACACTGTCATATAAAATAATCTGCAGCAAATAAAGTTTAAATATAATAAGACAAAACATGCATAATATGTATAATATGCAGCAACAACATAAAAAGATATTGTATGATATTGTATGCATATCTGTATTTGATCTATCTATCTGTCTATATACAGTATAAAATTAAAATGTTTAGCAATTTTAGTAGCTAAGTACAAGTATTTTTACAATGCTTTAGACTATATGAATTTAAATTTTATATTGGTGTTTTTATTTTTTTGGCTTTCTCCCTTCGGTCATCACAGCAGATCACTCATTGCACACGACACAGGTTTTTATGCTGGACGCCTTTCCTGCTGCAACCCAGCCATTTCCCCAGGCTTGGGATGACCACTGAAGATGGCCTGCATGTCAGTGGCTGGGTATTTTATTCGGGCATAGAGTTAAGGGCTTTAGGGGCAACCTGGCGAAGGCAAGACTCGAACCCCTGACCCTCTGATCAGCAACCCAGAGACTTAACTACTACGTACCAAAGTTTTGACAAAATATATTTTATATATTAAAAGGTGACATTCAGCTCATTTTACCTCCTGCTGAAAGTCTACCATCTTTTATAAAATGTAAATATTTATGTTGTTTCTGAATAAATAAAACTAATTATGTTACATTTTTTTTTTTTGTGTTTTTCAAGGACAACTGTACTGCAGTAAAGACAAGCGTAGGTTCAATGAGATCCATTGCGAAGTAGTGAACAGAACATGAGGGGTAAAGGGACGAGTGTCTTTTCAGCGGTGGAGTGAAATCCTCTGTCGGGTCACGATCCTCTGTCGGGTCACGACCCTTTTATTGTCATGCTCAGAGCTCTGAAAACCCTACGTGTGGTGCTACAACTCCAACGCAAAGCCCCCCTGTTACTCTCTAACTCAATACCTGAGTTAATCGCTTACAGCTTGTGTTTGTTATTTTATTTTATTAATTTACTTTATTTTACTTTTAACTGCAATTTGTGGTTCATTTTTTATACGGATAGTTTTATAGTTGCTAATTTATAGATGATAAATTATTCAGCAGTGTCTTTTTATTTATTGTGTTGGAAAAATACTTTCATTTTTTGTACTGTATATTTTGGTGAATAATCTACATATCACTAATTAATCAGTGTTATGTGGGAACTATTAAACTTTTGATTTAATGCCTATAAAATACAGAGTGAACGCACACTTTTTCTTTTGTTAGTTTTTTCTATGTAACATGACTGTAGAGAAAACAAAACATATTATTTTAATAGTGTAGTTAAAATTTTTTTAAGCAAATAAATAATACATTCATAATAATTTTTATGTGATTACAGCATATACACTATTATTTTGCATTGCTTGAATATTTATATAATTATTTTAATGTGATATTAAAGTTGTTGTTATTTCAGGCTGTATTTGAGATATATATTTCTCAAAATATTGCAAAAAATTGTCATAAAAATCAATAAATATTCAATTAAAAGAATATAAATACGTCGGAGAATGTTTCATACACCTGCAGCAAACTATTTATTTACAGTTCTAAAAAATTGTTAGTCATATTTTGCAGTGTACCCAACATTTTAGGGAACAATTTCACTTTATGACTTTATCTTGCTGTCATATTGAAGAACACCGATTCCATGACATTCTGTTATAATAAATCTTTTTTTATTTTAATGCACAAACTCAACGTATTTCAAAATGCATCTGAAGCTTCTAAAGAAAGTTTGATTTGCCAGGTCAGTGTAGGTCATCTGAAGGAATTCCTCATACATTTCTCGTGAACAGGAGCCAAACTTTACGAAATCTGAATGCTTGCAAGCAGAAAACAATTTACAGACGTAACACACACCATAAACACACACTGTTGTGAAAGGCATTTTATTTGCCACTAACTTTGCAGCTATTGCATAATGATATTGCATAAAATAAACTGTAACATTCTTAACACAGTAATAAGAATAATTATTAGAATTATATATATATAGGGTAGGTAGATTTATTTAATTGAATGCTTCACATTTTCCTGTCATTGCATACTGTAGTAATGCTTTATTCATCGCCTAATATACAGTTGTGCTATTTATTTGCAAAAAAAAAAAAAAAAAGAAATGCTGCATCTGCATGTACTATGAGTAAACAAGACTCCAATCAGCAAGTTTATGGCATGTTGCAAAGAAACATCCAAAACTTCTTCCAAATTGCCTTAAAAAGTCAATAATAAAATAATTAATTGAATAAATAAATAAATAATAAAACAGGATTTGTGCATTTTCTGCAATAATTTGAATGCAAATTGCAGTGTTTTCTTCAAAACTATTACAAATTAGATTTGTGTAAACTGGTTTGTACAGCAGAGACAGTCGTTGTGTCTCATTGTTAGTATTTGCATGGTAACATTGCTTGATTTGAGTCGAACACAGAAAGTTGCTAATTTATATATTTGTCATTTGTTTGCTTGTTTAGTATGTTTGTGTGTTTTGCTTGAAAAAAAAAGCTCCCTAGATCTTCGAAATCAGGTGATTCGGCACCACCTGCTGGAGATTTTAGAGGGGAAAGCAGACGAGTGTGAGAAAGAAGCTATGGAAATTTGGGGTGAAACAAGTTACCAACAAAAAAGAACAAGTATCAGTTTAAACAAACAAACAAACAAACAAAAATATTTATGTATTTAAATGTAGACGTATATATCTGTTTTTATTTGTTTATGACATCAAATGGCAACTTGCCCGTGATTTATATATAATTATATATTATAAATATATAATTTCTTTTTTTTTCTTTCTTTTTTTATATATTTTTTTACTTTTTGTCAGTTGGTAGGATTGCTTGTTTCCAGCCTCTTCCCCCCTCCAGAATGGCCGGTGTGTGTGTGCGCGCGTTTGTGCGTGTGTGTGTGTGTGTGTGTGTGCAGGTTTTCAGGTTTTTATTCCAACCAAGCAGAAGCAACACCTGATTCCAACTGCTTAATTAGTCGTTCTTGGCTTTTAATAGACTATCAGGTCTGGCATCTGCCTGGTTGGAATGAAAACCTGCACACACACACACACACACACACACACACACACACACACACACACACACACACACACACACACACACAAACACAACCAGTCCTTTTTGGAGAAGACTTGACAACCTGCTCTAAGCTGTTTAAAGCTGAAATTGATCAACTTCAAAATGAGTAAAAAATTATGTCGCAAATTGAGGCCTACGGAAATATCATAATACAAATAATAATAATTTGAAAATTGTATCTATTATTCTCTTCTTTTTTTAAATTGGTATTAAAAAATGCACACCTACAGCAATAGTCAGTGTTTTCCTGGTGTGTTTATTCCTATTAACTAAAATAAACTTTATTTATTTATTTATTTATTTAGGAAGCCGACATCTGCTTAACAAACTGCCAAAGAACACCAGAGTTGTGTGAAAATAATAGAAAGAAGTAATTAACACTCTACAGGCTACAGATGTGTTGTGTGGTGAAACAGTACACGGGTAATTATGCGTATAAGGAAAAAAAGAGAGAGAAAAAAAACAAGGCCTGCTTTTCTTCCAGCACGGCGTCGGCTCAGGTTGATAAAGAATAGTAATTAGTGCGCTGTGAGTGTGTCGGCCTCTCAGACGTGGCGTGTTCATTACAGCGCCACAAACCCAGCCACTTCACATTTATCTCGCCGTCGAGCTCTCTGTCCGCCAGGCAGCTCCGCGCTTTACTATTGTTTAAAGCAGGAAACCTGAGCGAGGCCTTGACATGCTAATACAGCGTCTCACTCCCATCTCACTAATACAGCGTCTCACTCCCATCTCACTAATGCAGCGTCTCACTCCCATCTCACTAATACAGCGTCTCACTCCCATCTCACTAATGCAGCGTCTCACTCCCATCTCACTAATACAGCGTCTCACTCCCATCTCACTAATGCAGCGTCTCACTCCCATCTCACTAATACAGCGTCTCACTCCCATCTCACTAATACAGCGTCTCACTCCCATCTCACTAATACAGTGAGCACCGAGCTCTTCTCCCAAGGTCAACTCTCCATCCGTGCGCTCAGCAGCCAGCACACACAGTCTCTCTCTTTCTGTTCTTATCTCGTTTTTTACCTGTTTCTCAGAAGCTTGTCAGCTTTGTTTGTTTGTTTGTTTGATTGCATCCCAAAAACAACATCTTTCCTACAGCTGAAAAAAAATGTCTTTCTCCAATAAAGAAAGGACAGATTAAAACATAAAAATTCATAAAAAGGTGACTGTATATTGTTTGATGCATTGTTCGTATATTGTATTTTTTCTGTAACCCAAAAGGAGACTCTCATTTTGATGTAATCATTTTAAAAAAAGAGAGAATTACGTTTTAATTATCCTTACATAAATAAAAAACAGAAATATAATTTTCTCTAATCAAACAAATACTTCCCCGTACTGATTTCTTTCTTTCATTATGCAACATTGTATCCATTTTATAATTATTAATTAACATTAGTATAAATTCCATCTAATGTGTTTTTATTTATTTATGCAATTATTAAAACAACAACAACCTTACAGTATGCATGTACAGTACGTATTTTTTATATAAAAAAGTCCTGTTATATTTCTTTTTTTTAAGTAACTCTTTTCAGTCTCCTTTTTATTATAGCAAAGTTAGTTTCATTATCGTTTTCCGCCAAAACAACTAAAATACAATTATCCTTTGGTTGTGCTTTTATTTAATGATGGTTTTCTGATCATATTCCAGAAGTAATTGTGTCAGATGTTGCATGTTTTTGTCATTGTTTTATGTATAAAAAAAAATTGTTAGAATGTAGATTATATATTTATCTAGAAAGGCATAATGCTTTTATAACTAAATAAAGCAGGAGGTTTTATTTAATAGTTTATTATAATGTATTTTTATTTACGTATTTATTCATAACTTTTGTATATTATTATTATTATTATTATTATTATTATTATTATTATTATTATTATGATTATGAATATGATTATGATTATTATTAGATATGTTTTAGCAGGAGGACCCAGTGCTATTCATATAAGGAATTCTAGATCAGTGATGCCTCGTATTCTTTACGTGTATGTTCTCCTTCCTTCCTTCTTCTTTTTTTTTTTAAAGATCAAGTGACCTCGCAGTACAGTAACTCTTTCTTTTCGTCTGAAGAAGTGCTATAATAAGGCATAACGTAACAATTGAGATTAGGGTGAGATCTCCCTGCGCGTCACCGGCGTGTCGTCAGCGCTCTCACGTGCATCTCGCGCTGTAGGAGCACGTTATCAGCGTTATTAGAGCGCGTTAAACAGCAGACAAGAGCGAGGAGACACCGGGCGAAATTGGAAGCTTATTGTGATTGATGGCTTCCTATTAGTCTGCGGCGGAGGACGGAGGGGAACCGAGGAGCACTGAGTTGTAACACAACAGATTACCTGAGCGCCCCGTGTCCCGGAGGATGTTTAAATAAAACATAGTCGCTTCTCTCTTCCTTCTCTGTCTGTCTCTCTCTCTGTCTCTGTCTCTCTCTCTGTCTCTCTCTCTCTCTCTCTCTCTGTCTCTGTCTCTCTGTCTGTCTCTCTCTCTCTGTCTCTCTCTCTCTGTCTCTGTCTCTCTGTCTCTCTCTGTCTCTCTCTCTGTCTCTGTCTGTCTCTCTCTGTCTCTCTCTCTGTCTCTCTCTCTGTCTCTCTCTCTGTCTCTCTCTCTGTGTCTTCTCTCTCTGTCTCTCTCTCTCTGTCTCTGTCTCTCTCTCTGTCTCTCTCTCTCTCTCTCTCTCTCTCTCTCTCTCTCTCTCTCTCTCTCTCTCTCTCTCTGTCTCTCTCTCTGTCTCTCTCTCTCTGTCTCTCTCTCTCTCTCTGTCTCTGTCTCTCTCTCTCTCTCTGTCTCTCTCTCTGTCTCTCTGTCTCTCTCTCTCTGTCTCT
>JAAGKR010010837.1:0-21388 GCA_011419295.1 Clarias macrocephalus | reverse complement strand
GCTGTTTGTAAAATGCAACAAACAGTTTGTTTGTGTGTACAGCAAACAAGCAATAATTATTCCCTTTTTAAACTCTTCTTAAACCTAACATTAGATTACCTGACTATTTGGATAATATGGTCAATGCAATACTAATTTCCATTTTAAATGTTTTTTTTTTTTTAACAGCTATAAGGATCATTGGTCGGGACGTCACAGTAACAACAGGAGACGATGCACAATTATTCTGTCAAGCGGTCGAGACAACAGAGCGTCTAACAAGCATTACGTGGCAAAGACGAACCAAGAAAGAGCCAACAAATACAGATTTCTTTGCTGTCACTTCCGCTGGCAAAGAGGAACATATAAACGGACTGGGAGACAGAGTGAAATTCAACGGCAGCATTTCTGGACTCATTGGCTCAATTCTTCTAAGTAGTGTTATTGTTTCAGATGAAGGAATCTACACCTGCGTCTTTAGTGTATTTCCAAGTGGACCGTATCTAACAGAAATTCACCTTAGAATACAAGGTAAGAGCTCTTAGTCTAATTTGATTCAACATTACGTTGGGTAAGACATGTTAAACATAACCAGTATTGGGCCTCTAACAGTTCAGTAGGTGTAGCTTAATCAGATCTACTAACGCTAACGCATTGTTTGTGTGTGACGTCAGCTTCCGGGACGAGAACGCTGTGCGCGTCTGTTGTTACGTCCCAGTCTAGGGTTGGGCCGTACAGTAAATGATTGGTTTGGGGTTCTATTTTAAACTGTTTGGTGAATGTGGAACACAGTGGTGTAATGTAACAAAGAACTAGACAGATATGGTAATTTACAAACAAGTGAGGTTTGTATTGCTTTACAAACAGCACATGAAAATAAAGACACATACACAACACCAGGCTCAGCTTCAGGGTGGACCCAGGCCAAAACAACAAACAAAAAGGTATCTGTATTTTAGAAGCTAACTTACCTAGCAAAGAAAACACAAACAAAAATACAGAGGCCTTACCTGTCTCCCTAAACCAAAAACAGTGAACAAAAACCCTTTCCCCAAAATAATGGGCAGCCACACAACATACAGTGAATTGACAAACAAACAGGATTTACAAAGAGCCAACAACCAAACCAAAAGGACAAAGCAAAAATCTAAGTCAAAAGGGAAGCCAAAAGTCAAAAGCCAGAATACACAATCCAATCTTAACATTCACAATCACAACTAAACTCTCCAAAACAACCAGCACTTCGCCTACACGCCTCCCCGTTCCCGCGTCTCTCTCCGGTTTATAAATGGTCCGCTGATGGCGTCACTAAGGGCGGAAGCGCGCGTGTGGAAGGTCAAGCAATTGGGTGCTTCTCCAGCTCCCCTTTCTCCACAGCAGTATCGAAACAATTGGTTAGCGAAGGGTCGGCCTTCTGAACCATTACCAGCTTCGCACGAGTTATGCAGAGTTTAGCACCTGGTTTGGAAATAGCCTTGGGAACATCAGCAACTTTCACGCAGGGGTTAATCTGAGGCATGTTTTCCTCAGTTGTTTCCTCCTGACATAGGGAAGAGTCCGACAAATCTATCACGTCACCCGGTTTCTTTTGCTGAGCATGTGTTAACACACAGGCAGGAAATACAGAAGACATCTGAGCCTCTAACTCTGGATGATCACTAATGGGTTCAGATACAACCTCTGGAAGAGACAAAATTTGGGTTCCTGCAATATCATTCCCTAGAGTGAATGAAACACTACTAACTGGCAATCCTGAACGGACTGCAACTTTAACAAAACCAGAAAAGCCTTTGGTTTCTAAATATACCTTATGTAAAGGTGCACAAATTACAGTCATGCCAATACCCTGAATTAACACATCGCTCCCTAAATAAGACGATTCTGAACAGGGCAATGCATTTTCCAAAATGAACGATTGAGCAGAACCAGTATCCCTTCAAAATTTTAATCTTGACACACACGCGAGCGCGACAAAGCACAGCAACACAGACGCCGAAAACACACACACAGCGCCCAACATGTTACGGGTTGTAACACTGTGCTGACGCATCGTACCTGGTTTGTTTGTTTGTTCGTTACTGCTGCATGTTTTTCCGCCATTCTACTGGACTTTTTGGATTATTCCATTTCATATTGCTGTGGCTTGAATCAAACTGGACTATAACTATCAAACCTTTGCTGTCTGTGAGTTTGCCACCGGGCCGCTGCGAGACCTCTGCTCTGTTAGTGTCTCCACCACGCTCGGCTCTTCTGAAGGGTGAGTCATCGCTCTCTTCATCTCAGCTCGGTTGCGCTGTTTGCCTACTGCTTGCTATTTGGGAGTGCTGGGAGTTTAGGGATTCCCCAGCGTCCACGGTGCATCCACCGTTCACGGCGTGTGTTCAGGAGTACTTTTTGCTCTAAGCCCGAAGCCCTTCCGTGCATCTGGACTAATCAAAGATTGACTGCTTCCAAACAACTGGCTGCTGGCCGTACTGTTCATCGCTGTCTAATTTATCTCACTGGTTTCCAGCATCATACTGAAAATCTGAATTCTGTACATCGTCACTTTGCACTTCTGAACTGTCGCTTAATATCGGACAAAGCCCCTTATCTCAACGAAATTATCACTGACAATAAGCTTGACATTTTTCTTCTCACTGAAACTTGGCAAGCTCCGGATGATTTTCTTCAGTTAAATCTTCTTGCACCTGATGGATACAAGTATCTTGCCCGACCTTGACTGCATGGCAAAGGAGAGGTGGTCTAGCTGTCATCTACCGGGACAATCTCAGTCTGAAACAACTTGATTTTCACAACACAAACTCATTTGAATACATGGTATTGAAAGCTGACTCTCTCACAATTATCCTGCTCTATCGCCCTCCTAAAGCCCCGTCTAGCTTTTTTTCTGAACTCAGTGAACTGATAAGCCTTGCCTGTTCATTGTCATCTCCTATTCTTCTGCTTGGTGACTTCAATATTCATGTTGATTACTGTCTGTATTTAAATGTTTTAATTTGACATAGCATGTTCATGTTCCTACCCATACTCGTGGTCATACCCTTGATCTAATATGTACCTCAACGGAGGATATCACTTCTATTTCTGCCTCTGTCACCGGTATTTCTGACCATAAACTTCTTGACAGCCTCAATCTGCTTTTTAATTCTAAATGCCCTAAGACTGTTATTTCATACCGTAATGTGAAAGCTATTGATACCGTATCATTTTGTGCTTCTATTGTCTCTTCTAATCTCTCTGATGTCATTGATATTTCTTCTCCATCTATGATACTATCTAATTACCATTCTACAATTTCTGATATCCTACAACAGTATGTTCCTATCAAGACCAGAAACGTCCCCGCCACTCACTCTTCTCCCTGGTATACCCCTGAGCTCCGTATTCTTAAGGCTACTGGCAGACGGCTTGAACGTCTTTACAGGAAAACCGGTCTTACTGTTCATTATTTGGCTTTTCTTGATCATCTCAAACGTTATAAATCCGCACTCTTCTCAGCTCGCTGTAACATTGTCTCTGCCACAATTAATAAATCGAGCAATAGGCTAAAAGCATTATTTAATTCGATAAATAAACTTACCAACCGCACACCTCAGGATACTATAGTATCTAATGAGTTTTGCTGATCTTTTCTGGATTAATTGCTTGAGAAGACTAATGCCGTCTACCAGTGTTTCCCTACTGATACAGAGCTCAGCCATCCAACAAATCTATCATCTCAGTCTCTATCTTGTTTTTCTCTGACGACCCCAGACTCCGTTTCTAAACTAATCTTGAAATCCAACTCTTCTTCCTGTCACCTTGATCCTCCTCCTACTTCTCTCCTGAAACTTTGCCACTCTGCTATTTCTGCACCTATTTCTCATTTCATCAATGCATCTCTTAGCTCTGCTTCATTTCCGTTGCCACTAAAAACTGCTGCAGTTACCCCTGTGCTTAAGAAACCCAACCTCGACCCCTCAGTTCTATCTAACTATCATCCCATTTCTAACTTACCATTCATATCTAAATTACTGGAAAGTACTGTTGCTACCCAACTCCAGTCCTTTCTACTTGATAATAATCTCTTCTACCCTTTTCATTCAGGTTTTCGCCCCCTCCATAGTACTGAAACTACACTTGTAAAGGTAGTGAATGATCTACTGCTTACTGGTGATTCTGGATCGTTATCTATACTACTGCTACTAGACCTCAGTTCTGCCTTCGATACGGTCTCCTCATATTACCCCAATCTTGTTTGACCTCCACTGGCTCCCAGTTAACTACCGCATCAAATTCAAAATTCTTCTCCTTGTTTTTAAATCTTTAAATGGCTCAGCTCCCTCTTATCTCCTCAGTTTGCTTGTCCCCCACATCCCGTCTCGCTCACTACGTTTTTCCGACTCTGGCCTTCTTGTTGTCCCTCGGTACCACCTATCTTCAATAGGGGGCAGATCATTTAGTGTTTTTGCACCTAAGCTCTGGAATTCTCTACCACACTTTCTCCGTTCTGTTAATAACATCTCAGCATTTAAATCTCAACTCAAAACTTACTTGTTTTCTGAATGTTACACCTCGGTTCGTATGTCTGTCTCCTAGTTCTGTTTTTTTTTTTTTTTTTTTAGTTTTAGTTTAGTTTCTTTATTTCAATACTTGAATGTCTGTATGTATTCCCCCCCTCCCTTTTTTATTCATTGTAAAGTGTCCTTGAGCTCTGGAAAGGCGCTATATAAATAAAAATTATTATTATTATTTTTACTCTTGGACATCGCCCCCCTGTTCCCATATATTTACACAGTTCTGTCTCTGGCTCCTACAATGAATGACACAATAAGGTTTGTGTTGACTGTAGTGGTAACTTTGAGAGCCTTGCTGTAATCGAACACTAGCTTAGCTAATTTTACTAGCCAGACTCCTTACATACTGACTGATAACATTGAGTCGGCCTGCTTACAACCCACTTCCCCTTTCGCTATCTTTATTTTCACATGCTCGGTCACAAAACTTATTGCAGCTGTTTTAAAACACCTATCGTAATGTAAACATATCAATCAACAACATGAACTGTTGTATGCTCATGTTCACTTTACCTACACATGGGGGAGTGGGGCTATTCACTGACAGATCTGTGTGATCCTGTGAGAGAGAGGGGCTGAGTAAATCAGTGCTCTGCAGATCAGAGGTGGGTAGAGTAGCCAAAAAATCTACTCACGTAAGAGTAGCTGTACTTCAAAATAATATTACTCAAGTAGAAGTAAAAAGTAATCATCCAAAATATTACTCAAGCAAGAGTAAAGTATTCAGTGAAAAGACTACTCAACTACTAAGGAACTGTTTCAATCGCAATGTCTGATTTATTTTTATTTTTGTTAATTATAATAATTATATATTAGTTTTATTCAGGGTTGTTGGGGGCCTGGAACCTATCCCAGGAGGCTTAGGGCACAAGGCAGAGTACACCCTGGACAGGGTGCTGTAGGATTACAAATTTATAAAATGTTAAATCTACCTTCCAGCGTAATAGTATATAAACTGAAAGAGTTATGTACTGTACATTGGGATTTACATTTTGAGGGAAAGATGATGACATTCTAAGAAGATCAAGTCTGGTAGCCCAGGTGTCTGAGGCATTAACCTTTTGTCTTCATGTAATTCCTGACCACTGGGTAGGATGCTAATCTCAAGGCCAGGCTGTGCCTTTGTCTCTATGATAATGTGAAGGTCTGGGCGATACTTTCAGGCTGATTAGATTAGCACCTATACATTTGAAAGGCAGTGTCATGCTGATGAGATCAGGGCTGGGGAACTTCCGTTACCAGGCTGATTCCTGTACTACACTCTGCTTTGTTTAGATTGTCTCCACCTCTTTGTATCCCTCCCCCTTGAAAAGTATAAACTCTCCAGAGCTGAGTTTTAGTCAGGCTTGGATAAGTACAGCAACACACGGCGAGTTCTCAATAAAGAGTAACTTCTCCTTAAAAGATATCCCAACATGTCCTGGTCACTGATTCAACAAAGGAGAAAGTTCACAATAGTGTCAATCCATTGTAGGGCACACACACATACATTCACACACTACGGACAATTTAGAAATGTCAATTAGTCTAATCTACTTGTCTTTTGACTGTGGGAGGAAACCGGAGTACCCGGAGGAATTCCGCTAAGCATGGGGAGAACATGCAAACTCAATGCATACAGAGGGGAATCAAGCCTGGCCAGGAATCGAACCCGGACCCTGGAGGTGCAAGGTCACAGTGCTAACAATTATGCTGCCTGCACACGCACGCACGCACACACAAAAACTAACTTTAAGTGTTAGTTTTGCTAAAGTGTTTCTGTTTTGGCAGATAGAGAAGAGAAGTATGAAGCTGTTCTTTTTGGGATGCATAAAAATGTACAAAACGTGTGCTGGCAATTCATTCTGTACTGAAATATACTTATATATTCATAGATTGTTAAAGTAACATTATATGTGCAATTAAAGTTAACATAATCACACAAACGTGAAAAAAGCATTCTATACTCACTTCAAGATCCCACTAGCAGCAGCATGGATTTATAGGCGTTACGCAGAATTAGAGAAAGATGCGGAAACATTTATTTGTGCATGCGCAAATGAGCGCATGTAGGACGGATTCACAGGGAGGATGAATTTATAGAACACCGGTTAAAGGTTTTCTCCCACTATGCTGCCTGACCTGATTGGTCAAATGGAGTCATGTGATTATTGTTGCTGCATCTGATTGGTGAAACAGTACCGGCTGCATGTGTAGAATAAATGGTTAAAAGAGTGACGAGTCAAGTGTAGTCGAATGCAGCGGAGCATTTCTTCTTTACAAATCTACTCAAGTAAAAGTAAAAAGTATGGTGCAGTAAAACTACTCATAAGTACATTTTTCCCAAAAAGTTACTTAAGTAAATGTAACGGAGTAAACGTTACTATCCACCTCTGCCTGCAATTAA
Organism: Clarias macrocephalus; assembly: GCA_011419295.1. Taxonomy (NCBI): domain Eukaryota; kingdom Metazoa; phylum Chordata; class Actinopteri; order Siluriformes; family Clariidae; genus Clarias; species Clarias macrocephalus. The sequence continues at coordinate 14,464 of JAAGKR010010837.1, read as the reverse complement.
ATAAGATTTTACCCATTTTAAATAAGAAAATTAATATGTGGGAGAAACACTGGATTCTGCTGCTAGTACTCACTCACTCATTGTCTATATCGCTATGTCCTGTATACAGCATTGCAGGGATCCCTGAGACTATTTCAGGAGACTACAGATTGGATGAGGTGGCAATCCATCGTAGCGCACATACACACGCTATACACATATACACGCGTACATACTCAGTGACACACTACGGCCAATTTGGCAATGCCACTTAGCCTAATCCTCCTTTATGTACACAAAAGGGTATTTAGTTCTTTATTTTTTGCTTTATGTTGCTCTTCACATATATTTCAGACATCTCTGCTCCATCGAGGCTCTACTTAACAATGTTATCAGGATAAACATTTTTTGACAACAAATATAATTGTTGATTCTTTCATGGCGTCATAAAGATTGATTCTTGAACTCTCTCATGAATGCTCTGACATGTAGGCGTTAGGCTTACTGAAGTAAAGAGAGTAATAGTGTGATGGCACCTTCATGAGCAAAAATCATGTGGGAACATTTTACTATAAACTCAAGCAAAACAGCCACTAAGAGGGACTTTGTGCTGGCGGGTGCGTGGCCCCTTTCGCAAGAGTTAGATTAGTGGGAAACAATTCACACCTGAAGAGAATGTGGATAATTACTGACTGTGTCTTGCTGTAAGTCGAGATTTTTATTTCTAATTCTTCTTCTTTGTTGCTTAATGGCAGTTGGAATCCAGTGGGTTACATTACTGCCAACTAAATTCAATGGCAGTTAAATTCACACCACACCATTCACCACAGACTTTATCTAAATTTCAACTCAACTCCCATAATTTCCATCCGGCATCTTTAAGCTTTGATTAATAATTTAAATAAAAGTTTTATTGTCTCTACTTTGCTTTTTTTAATCAGGAAAGTTTATTAAACGACATATTTTAATATAGTTAGTTACCATGGGCACAAAACACCCTTAAGCTAAATCAGCTCTAATCCAGTCAATTGATTAATTCTTTCAATAATCGTTAAAGTCCTTCCGGTGTGTGTGAACTGAGGAGGCTTCAGAAATTAAATTGTGCATTTGGGGTTTCTGATATGTAGACCAAAGGTTATCATTGCTTTTATGTAATATCCTATTCAATTTATTTGTTTAGCACTTTTAACAATTGTCATTGTCGCTTTATACAATCAAAGGAAGTATGAAAGTTTGTATGAAATGTGAGTGTGAATGAATCAAAATGATAAGACTGTCCCTGATGAGCAAGTCAAGGGTGATGGCGACAGTGGCAAGGAAAACCTCCCTGAGATGGCAATAGGAAAAAATCTTGAGAGGAAACAGACTCATTAGGGGAACCCATCCTCATTTGGGTGAAACAGAAACCAGGGATTGATCTGCAATCATACTCCGGGTTCAGTATAACAGGAGAGTGTTTAAGTTAATATGTTGAGTTTGTTGTTGGAGGCTCAGGTAGACTGTAGAGACTCCAGTCCTGAACTATCGAGGGACTGGAGTCACTCGTCCTCAGAGAACAGCTAGCAGCATTAGCAGAGGCCAGGAATGTCTTCATGACAAAGTGGAACCGTCTCCAGTCACCACACGCATCCCATGCAGACCACATAGGGCATCCATGCGACGGATTTTGAGCCATTTGTTTTGAAGAATTGCTTTGATTACTGCAATGCCCTGTATTTTGGGGTTTCTCAAGCAGCATTACATCAGCTACAGCTGATCCAAAATTCTGCTGCTCGACTATTAACGTCTACGCGTAAAAGGGAACATATCTCTCCAGTTCTGGCTTCTCTTCATTCTATCTCTTCTCTTCTATCGACCTGTAGCCCTCAGATCAGTGGTGATGAAGTGCTTCGAACGGCTGGTCAGAGACTTCATCATCTCCTCACTACCGGACATGCTGGATCCACTACAGTTTGCCTACTGTTCAAACCGCTCTACAGATGACGCCATCGCTCATCTACTCCATACTGCTCTCACTCATCTGGACACTAGAAGGTGGAATTATGTTAAAATGCTTTTCATCGACTACAGCTCAGCATTTAACACCATAATTCCCTCTACACTCACCACCAAGCAGGAACACCTGGGACTCAGCTCATCTCTGTGTCAGTGGATCTCCAATTTCCTAACTGGGAGACCACAGGCAGTAAGGATGGGCGGACATGTCTCAGCCTCCATCACTCTAAGCACTGGAGCACCACAGGGTTGTGTTCTGAGCCCTCTACTGTACTCACTGTACACACACAACTGCGTAGCCTCTACCAACTCCACCACCATCATCAAGTTTGCTGATGACACCGTCGTGGTGATCACTGACAACGATGAGACGGCCTACCTGAAGGACATTGGAAATCTGGAAAACTGGTGCCAGAGGAACAACCTCCTTCTAAATGTCAGCAAGACAAAGGAGTTGATAGTGGACTTCAGCACAAAGCAGAAGAGGAACTACCAGACCCCCGTCATGAACCGCCGAGTGGAGAAAATGGACAGCTTCCGTTACCTCGGTGTACACATTACGCAGGACCTGTCATGGTCCTGTCACATCAACACCGTGATGAAAAAGGCCCGGCAGCGTCTCTACCACCTCAGACGCCTGAGAGACTTTAGACTGCTTTCCAAGGTGCTTAGGAACTTCTACTCTTGCACCATAGAGAGCATCCTGACGGGAAACATAACAACCTGGTTCGGGAACAGCACCATGCAGGACAGACGAACTCTTCAGAGGGTGGTGTGATCAGCTGAGCGCATCACCCAGACCGAGCTCCCTGACCTGCACTCGATCTATAGCAAGCGGTGTTAGACCAAGGCCAGGAAGATCATGAAGGACCTCAGCCACCCCAGCAATGGACTGTTCTCTCTGCTGAGGTCAGGAAAGCGATTCCGCTCCCTGAAGGCCAACACAAAGAGACTGAGGAGGAGCTTCTTCCCGCAGGCGATACAGTCTCTTAATCAGTACACCACACAGTACTGATCCATTTTTCACACCTACACATGCTTCTACACTCACTCTGGACATTTCAGGAAATTCAGGACATTTGCACACCCCTGGACATTTCGTTCCTTTATGTTCACTACATTCCTATATTTTCTATTGTACAGTTTATATTATATAATTTCCTTATATCTTCCTTTAGTGTATATTTGTACCATACAGACATTTTATATTTTATTTTATTTTTTTTATTCTTCATTAGTCAAATTTACTTGTATATATTTTCTCAAATTTACTTTGGTTTTAATATTTATTTCCTATATAGATATTCTTTCTTATTCCTTCTTAGATAAGTAACTTTTGTTTTGTTTTTGTTTTTTGTTTCTTTCTTTTTCTAAGGTCAGGGCAGTTGTCTAAGCATTTCACTGCATATCATACTGTGTATGACTGTGTATGTGACAAATAAAATTTGAATTTGAATTTGGCTCCCGGTACAGTACCGAATAAATTGTAAAATTCTTTTGGTCACGTTTAAATGTTTACATGGCCTTGTCCTGCCCTTCCGCTCGGATCTGCTTAAGCCATATGCTCCATCCCGGACTCTCAGATCATCAGATAAGCTTTTGCTGACGGTACCCAAGACCAAGTGCAAGCTCAGGGGTCAAGATCGGGCGTTCTCTGTGGCAGCACCCAAACTGTGGAATGACCTACCCTTGATCATTCGTGAGGCCACATCACTGAGGGTATTTAAGTCCCATCTCAAAGCTCACATGTTTTCTCTGGCATTTAAACCAACATGATGAATTACATGTTGTTTGATTAGATCGTGTGTGATGTGATTTTAATTATGTTCCTTTTTAATATTTTATTATTATTATTATTATTATTATTATTATTATTATTATTATTTTAAAAAATCTTAATTTAATTCACTTATTTTATTTTATTTTTATTATATTGCTATATTATTTTATTATTTATGTGAAGCACTTTGGGGCATTCTTGTTGTGAAAGTGCTATACAAATAAAGATGAGTTGAGAATAGTGGCCAGGTCACTATGTGATGCTGGTGGAGGAAAACGTTTCCTGACTCGCTACTTCAAAACACCCCAAAGTGGCTCAATAATATTTAGATCTTTTGAGTGTGCAGGCCATAAGAGATGTTCAACTTTACTTTCATGCTCATCAAACCACTCTGTCACCAGTCTTGCTGTGTGTATTGGTGTATTGTCATCCTGATACACGGCACAGCCTTCAGGATACAATGTTTGAACCATTGGGTGCACATGGTCCTCCAGAATGGTTCGGTAGTCCTTGGCAGTGACATGCCCATCTAGCACAATTATTGGGTCTCAGGAATGCCGTGATATTGCTGCCCAAACCATCACAGATCCACTCCCATGCTTTACTCTGGGCATGCAACAGTCTGGGTGGTTCGCTTCTTTGGGGCTTCTCCACCCCATAACTCTCCCAGATATGGGAAAGACAGTGAAGGTGGATTAGTCAGAGAACAATACATGTTTCACATTGTCCACAGCCCAAGATTTTCCTGCTGGCACCATTGAAATCGACGTTTGGCATTGGCATGAGTGACCAAAGGTTTGGCTGTAGCGGCCCGGCCATGTACATTGATCCTGTGGAGCTCTCGCCGAAAAGTTTTGGTGGAAACAGGATAGTTGAGGTTCACATTTAATTCTGCAGCGAGTTGGGCAGCTGTGGTTTTATGTTTTTTGGATACAATCTGGGTTAGCACCCGGACATCCCTTTTAGACAGCTTCCTCTTGAATCCATAGTTACTCCTGTTGGATGTGGTTCGTCCTTCTTGGTGGTATGCTGACATTACCCTAGATACCGTGGCTCTTGATGCATCACAAAGACTTGCTGTCTTGGCCACAGATGCGCCAGTGAGACGCGCACCAACGATTTGTTCTCTTTTGAACTCTGATATGTCACCCGTAATGTTGTGTGCATTCAATAAAAACTGTGCTATTCCTCTGCTAATTAAACCTTTACACACTCACATTACACCAGTAAGAGCCATCAGTTAAGATTGGCCACCAGGCTGGTCAAATTTAGCCATGAAACCTCCAACACTAAATTGGCCAGTGTTTTAGTTTCATTGTCCAACCCCTGTATAAAACAGTGGAACCTTGGATTGCGAGCATAATTTGTTCTGGAAGTGTGCTTGTATATCAAAACACATGTATATCAAAGGGAATTTCTCTGATTCAACAGAGAAAAAAGATTTGTGACTTTGAGGTGCTGGAGTAAATTGCTCATGCTGCTTTCTTTAGTTGCCACAAACTTCAGACAAATTTTACAGCAGGCTTTAGCTTGTTCAATGTCTAAAGTTGCGAACCCCAAAAATTTCCATACTACTGAAGAAATTGCACGTCTCTTGGAAACAAGCACAGAGGGGGGCGTTGCAGAACTACGGAAGCTCGCGTTGCCTTACCAAAGTGAAATTGTAAAATTTATTTTCATTTTTCAACATTGATATAAGCCATAAATCCTAATTAATCGATAATAACGATTAATCGTGCAGCTCTACTGTGCATATCATTAACCATTATTAAATGTGATTTTTGTAAAAAAAAATATTGATGCTGTTGTCATGTTAATTAATAATATTTTGTTTTTTTGTTTGCTTTTAGTTCCTCCTGTTGTCATTGTGAGCACAGATGTCCCTCCTGTTGTTGGAGACACTGAGAAGATTTTAGCAACCTGTACTGCGACCAATTCAAAGCCTGCAGCAGAAGTGTCGTGGAGTCTGGGTGCTTTAAATGATTCTGTGAGAGTACAAACTAATGAGACTGTGGACTCTGAAGGAAGATACACTGTTAAAAGCAGCCTGATTGGTGTAGCATCCAAAGATCTAAACCAGAAGAAGGTTGTGTGTCTGGTCACACACCCTGGGCTGAAGGAGAAACTGGAACTGGACTACACTCTGAACATTCACTGTGAGTCAACAAGCTCCTTATTGTTCAGCAAAATCTTGTGATTTTAGTCAAACAAGTGTGTACAATACTGTTATTCACCACACATTACTGAAACTGTACCAGTGTGGTTGGATTTCTGATTACCTGCACATAGAAGCATTGTTTTTCAGAAAACAGATAGTCCATTCAGAGCTTCAATTCAATGAATATCACACAGTTCTAGCAGAGACTCCATTTGACTTGCTAGTGATCTATAAAAAGGGTAGTCATCTTGGCATTAATGGTACAGGAAAAACCATGGCTTACAGTAAGTTGGTCTGTGTGTGTTTTGCAAGTAGATCAAAAAATGTTAATAATTTTAACTTGATAAACGACCAAGGTACTGAGTACCATAGTTCCTCTCTCTTTCGCGCTGCGGTATTGTGGGTAATCATCTCCCATTGTTGTTCTCAGTGTCTTGCATCAATCGTATAGTTAACATCCGTTCACAGGTGTAACATTATGATCACGTGTGTGCAGACGTAAAGCATTTATTTTATTGTGTCCAAGTAAAGTGACTGTTTTTTAGTAACTGTACTGCAACAACGGCTCTCGTGAAGGAAAAAAGTTAAGTTAAAAGGCTGCAGCAATGTGGAAGATCAATCTGTTTAACGACAATGCAAGTGTCATTAGAGATGTTCCTTGTTAAAGTCACACAAAAAAGAGGATGTTTCTAGTGACCAGATTTGGTTAGTGTGTTAGTGTGTTAGTGTGTTCGTGTGTTTGTGTGTGTGTGAAAGTTATCTTTTGTATTAATAATTTTATATAGATATTTTATGTATGTATATCTTAAGGGGAAATTTGCTTTAATATATGAGTGCTTTGAAGTATAAGCACTAGGGCTGCACGATACTTGAATAATGTGAATGACAATTTTTCTCATGGGAACTGAGATCACGATTTTCTCACATGATTCTCCCTCTTTGTTTTTTTTTTTTCCATCAAAAAACATTTTTTGCACTTAAGAAAAAAAAGTGTTGTCTGCACAGGACTTTCAACTCGCTTGTATTAAAATAAAAGTCACCTTTCCCTATTTTAATGTAAATAAAGTGAAAAGTTATATTTAAAAGAAATAAATATAAAAGTAAATAGAATATTTAACAATAATGCATAAAAATGACTAAGTAGTAGCACTTATGCATTCTGGACCCGCAGACAACTACAGAACATCAGTATTATTATTATTATTATTATTAGGGCCCAAGCACTATAGGTGCATAGGACCCACTGGTTTTTCTAAGAATAATTTTTTTTCCACCCTTTTGGACTTTTCTGGGGTCTTTTTTTAAAATGCTCAAAATCGCATGAAACTTATCAGACAGGTTGGAATCTGCTGCCATTCAGGTGCCTGAGAGTCGTGTGGCCCAGGGCCCACATGAGAATTTGCTGGATAGCTCATACACACGTTCACATAGGCACACGAAACTCAGTACATTTAGAGCTAATTGAGCCAAACAACTTTCGCAACTGCATGTCCTGGGCTCAACTCAACAGGAGGCCGGTTATTTTGGGTCTTTCGCAAAAACGCACCAGATGGATTTTGATATACTCCTCTTAGGGAATTTATACGATCGTCACCAAACCGGGCCGATGTGATCTAAAGAAATTAAGGATGTAAAATTGCGGAGGGATTTCTGATATCTCAAATGGGTCAGCCGTGATAATGTCTTGCTTACATCGAAAAATGATTAATAACTTTCTGTGTGGCATTATAGTGAGTGACATTCTATTCAGTGACACCTTTAGTGACATCATGTTCTGTGACATCACAGTGAGGAGAATAATCCTTAGGAAAACAAGAGGGTCCACGCACGCACACTCGCACGCAGACTAACGCACTCAACAAATATTTAGGGACATTTAACGGACATTAACCCTGTATAGTGTGTGACGTGTGCAGGTTGTGCGGTACAACCAGGTGGCGATGGCTTTTCCGAGGTCTTGACACACCCAAATAACGCACGGGTTGTGCGGTGCGCCTGGGGTGGAGGTGGCGCAGGGTGCTTGGGCCCGTCATTATTGCTTGCATTTATATTTAATATTATTATTATTGTTATTTCATCAGCATAAGGTAAATGTAATAGTGTTGGGCAATTTCGTATTAAATACATAGTTTACAGTGTAGAATTTATTGTTGCCAGAGTTTATTGCTTATTGCTCAAGTCTCAACACACTTCCAGTAAATGTTCTCAGAGTCTCTGTGTAACAGCTCGCATCAACACGGAAGGGTTAATTATCTATTACTAGAATTAGAACTGCACTTACCGCTCTGATCAGACAGTAGTGTGTACTTTAGATTTAACATGTTTGTGAAAGATATTTACAATATGCTGATAAAAAAACAAAAATAACACAGATACATGACTTATACATAGCATGACTAATAACACAGACTAATGATTACATTTCCAATCTTTCTACACGAAAAAAATAATAATTTGGTGGTCCTCGTGGAAGATCACGAAAATCAGGCCGTCACTTGCTGTGCCTAACATGGCATCTCACCTCAAGTCAAATTGCATAGGTGTTTGAAACACTTATACGTATTCTGCGGATACATAAAGCATTTAAAGGAATCAATCAAAAACAAGGGCGATTGGCTGGAATTCAGTTGTGAAATTGAGCACAATGTAAGTATGAGTTTGATGAAGTGAGTGAGTGTTTAAGTGAACACAAATTAAAATCAAGGCATGAAAATAACAGCATACTACCCCAATTCCTGATTACTGGTTAGCTTGTTTAGCTCCACCTCCTTGTTACACGTCATGTGAATGACGGGGGAACGCCGTAAATGAGGAAGAATGATGAGAAGTGATTGTACAACCAGTGACCTTGAATGATACAGCAATCGGGGATTGTTGTCAAGTAAATAAGAGAACTCATGAATGCAGCGTGATCTGAATGCAGGGAAATACACTCAAGTGAATCGCCGTCAATCAGAGATTAGCTCGCATGTACAATAAAAATCGTAGTTTATTATTTTTTTCGATTAATCATGCAGCTCTAACAAAGACGTTTCTGAGACCCAATTATGCTCACAAGCCATAGTTTATTAAATGAAAGCAAGAAAGCTAAAGATGGAGACACAAGTGCTTGTGCCACTCTCTTAGGTAGAGATTATGTGGGGCTAAATCCCACTGCACAATGATGAGCATTTAAGGTGGTTAATGTAAGTCAGCCAAACAGAAAAAAGATTAGCTTGTCCATGAAAAGTGTTTAAACAAAAATAAGTTAACTCTGTATTTGATTGCAAAATTAATACAGTGGAACCTTGGATTGCGAGTAATGCGGTTTACGAGTGTTCCGGAAGACAATTAAAGATTTTTTATGTAATGCGCTTCTTGTTTTGACGCTGAGCGTTACATGATCACAACTGAGCCAATGGTTTTTCTCTCTCTTGAACTGCGGAATTGTGGGTAATCGTCTCCCCTGCTTGGTCTTAGTGCTCGTCTCTTACTGGTATAATCAAATTCAAATTCAAATTTTATTTGTCACATGCACAGTCATACACAGTACGATATGCAGTGAAATGCTTAGGCGACTGCCTGTGACCTTAGAATAAAGAAATGAATATAACAGAAAGTAGAAATAGATTTAACTAAGAATAAGATAATAAAATATAAGTACAGTAAAAATATACAATTTCCAATAGGAAAAATAAGAAAAATATAGAGAATATAAAAAATGTACGAAAAATATAAGAAAATATAAGAGAATAAGAAAAACCTGGGTGCAAATGTAGAAAAATATGTATACAATATAAGGAATATAAGAGAACTTAGGTGTACAGTATAGAGAATATGGGATATAAATAGAGATGTCCAGTGGGTGTGCAAGTATGCTGTAAAGTAAAGTGTTTTGTACTTAAAGTGACTTGTGCTTTTTTATAGAATAAATAGTAATGTAGTGTGCAATGGTTGTCCCAAGAGTCCAGAACGAGTGCAAGATACATGAGTGTGAACTTGTCCCAAGAGTCCAGAACGAGTGCAAGATACATGAGTGTGGATGTGTAAAGTGCGTCAGTCAGTACATTTGGTGCGCTTGTTGAGAGACCGTATTGCCTGCGGGTAGAAGCTCCTCTTCAGTCTCTCTGTATTGGCTTTCAGGGAGCGGAATCGCTTTCCTGACCTCAACAGAGAGAACAGTCCATTGCTGGGGTGGCTGAGGTCCTTCACGATCTTCCTGGCCTTAGTCCAGCACCGCGTGTTGTAGATCGAGTGCAGGTCAGGGAGCTCAGTGTGGATGATGCGCTCAGCTGATCGCACCACCCTCTGTAGAGCTCGTCTGTCCTGCATGGTGCTGTTCCCGAACCAGGTCGTGATGTTTCCCGTCAGGATGCTCTCTATGGTACAGGAGTAAAAGTTCCTGAGCACCTTGGAGGGCAGCCTAAAGTCTCTCAAGCGCCTGAGGTGGTAGAGACGCTGTCTGGCCTTCTTCACCACGGTGTTGGTGTGACAGGACCATGACAGGTCCTGTTTGATGTGGACACCGAGGTATCTGAAGGTGTCTACTCTCTCCACTGGGCTGTTGTTGATGACAGGGGTCCGGTAGTTCCTCTCCTGCTCCTGTCTGGTAGTGAGGAGATGATGAAGTCTCTGACCAGCCGTTCAAAGCACTTCATCACCACTGATGTGAGGGCTACAGGTCTGTAGTCATTGAGGGAAGCAGGATGTGGTTTCTTCGGAACATTAACAATGATGGACCCTTTAAAGCATGTGGGGATCACAGACTGAGATAAGGAGATGTTGAATATCTCTGTGAACACAGGTGCAAGCTGGTCTGCGCAGGCTCTGAGGACTCGACCTGAGATGCCGTCTGGTCCTGCTGCTTTCCTGGTGTTCACTCTCTTGAAGGCTCTCCTCACGTCATGCTCAGATATGATGAACGCGCTTCTGGTGCTGGCAGTGACTTCCTGTCTGCAGCCGTTAGTGCTGCTAGCATTAGCAACGCTAGCGTCTTTAGCTGCAGCCTCGAAACGAGCATAGAAGGTGTTCAGCTCGTCTGCCAGAGTCATGTCCGCGTTCGTTGTTCGATGTTGGTGCTTTATAATCCGTTATTGTCCTTAGTCCCTGCCACAGGCTCCTAGAGTCACTCTGTTGGAGCTGTGACTCTAGTTTCCTCCCGTAGCGCTGTTTCGCCTCCTTCACCGCCTTCCGGACGTTATATGATGCAGCCTTGTACAGGTCCATGTCCCCCGACGCAAGTCCCGCGTTGTAGGCAGCGGTGCGAGATCTCAGAGCGTCGCGGATGGTTTTATCCACCCACGGCTTCTGATTGGGAAACGTTCTGATGGTCGTTTTTTGCACGGTATCATCCGCTAGTTTCCCGATGGAACTCACAACCGCTTCCGTAAACACGCTGACGTCATCAGAGCTGTTCCGGAACATGTCCCAGTCTGCGTCATCAAGTGCATCCTGAAGCGCGGCCACCGATTGGTCCGTCCAGCGCGCGACCTCCCTCTGAACCGGAAGTTCCTGTTTTAGCCTTTGTTTATATTTTGGCATGAGGAAGATGGCGGCGTGGTCAGATTTACCAAACGGTGGACGAGATTGTGCCTTGTAGCCGTCCTTAACTGTTGTGTAACAGTGATCCAGTGTTCTTTCGCCCCTGGTCGGGCAGGTGATGTGCTGATAAAAGTTCGGCGCTGCGCGTTTGAGGTTGGCGTTGTTAAAGTCCCCAGCCACAATAAGCGCAGCGTCCCGGTGTTGTGTCTGGTACTGTGTGAGTGCCTCATGCAGCTCGCATAAGGCAGTGTCCGTGTCCGCTTGTGGTGGAATATAAACGGCGCTGATTATGACCGATGTAAACTCCCGAGGAAGATAGAAAGGACAACACTTGATGGACAGGAGTTCCAGGTTGGGTGTGCAGGAGCGTGCGATAGGAACAACGCTCGCGCTACGGCACCAGCTGTTGTTCACCATTAAACACACGCCGCCTCCCCTCGTCTTCCCCGAGTCCCGTGTCCTGTCCATGCGGTGAACCGAGAAGAACTCGGCCGGCTGAATGGCGTGGTCCGGCACCGCTGGGTTCAGCCATGTCTCGGTGAAGCAGAGGAGATTGCAGTCCCGAATGTCTCTCTGGAACTTTATCCTGGCCCTGAGGTCATCAAGTTTGTTCTCCAGTGACTGGACGTTGGCGAGCAGGATGCTAGGCAGAGGTGTGCGGTGTGCACGGGCTCTCAGCCTGTTCCTGACGCCGGCTCGTTTCCCTCGGGGCCGCCGCTTCGCGTCGCGTCCTTTGTTCTCCCTCAGGATCTCACTCGGCCAGTTCGGATCCGGAGTCAAAAACGTCGAATCGTGAGTACATTGTATACCAATAGAAATAAGAGTATCTCTATCGTACCTAAAGCACTCCATGGTGATGAATTAGCCGGTTTAAAGTTATCGAAAATTAACTTAAAAAGTAAAAACAAGTTAAAGTAGGTCGGAGCAGTCGGAGCAGTCGTGACGGCAGCCGACCTCACCGGCGCCATCTTGGAGTGTTTTTCTCCAACATCCGTACACGCGTGTACTGTTTACTATAACACTGTGACCACACGTGTGCATGTAAAACGTCTTTTATTTTGCGTTTGCAAGCGTGTGCGTACAGCGCACGTGTACTGTTTATTATAACACGTGTATGTGCAAGTATAAAGCAAAATAAAGTCTCATTAAAGAGATTAAAGATCCATTTTTTCTCTCCCTCTCTTTCAGCCTGTCGTTAGTTGTGTGCACACGCGTAATTTGACACTGTGCACAACCCCCCCCTTCCCCTCCCCACGCACACCCACACACACACATTCTCTCTCTCAAGGTAAAGTGCAGGTTCATATGTTTTTTTTGTTTGTTTGTTTGTTTTACTTTACATCAGTAATTACGTTAGTATGTAACGCTCAGCCAAGCTTATCTTACCCGATGTTACACTAAACTGAGAGATCTTTCTCTTCGTGTCGGATTGTTCTAAACCCACGTGAGCAAGAATGACAAAACCCAGACCAATTAAGAAAAACCACAAGTGTATTATACAAAAGCTAGACAAAAAAAAGGAGCACTCCACTCTGTTGTGATTCTTTTCAAAGGTAAAGTGCAAGTTCATTTGTTTTTTTTGTTTTTTTTACTTTACAGCAGTGATTCCGTTAGTATGCGCTCACGTGAATGTCATTAGCGATGTTCCTTGCTAATTCTTCCGATAAAACTGTCTTTCCGTTAATGTGCTCACACACGCACACAGCGCCTGCGAGCATAAACACTTTATTTTTACTTGCGGGTAGGTAGTAAAGTGCAGGTTAATTTGTTTTATTTTTACTTTATATATTATAAATATATTATTATTTTTATGTTGTTTTTTTTTTGGCTGTGGAACGAATAATTTGAGTTTTCATAATTTTTTAAGGGGCAATTCGATTTGGTTTACGAGTGTTTTGGAATATGAGCTTGTTTCCAGAATGAATTATGCTCGTATTCCAAGGTTCCACTGTATTATTTTATTATAAAATGTGCATAAAGTTATTTGCAAACGCTTGCATCCCCATGCATGCGGGCTGACAGTAAGTGACTGTTCAGCACGACTGCACACATTCTGGATAATGAGAGGAATAGACTCTGTTAAAAATGCAGAAATTCAGATATTTATAAAGAAAAGCCTGCTCTCACTGATCAGCCATGATTTGCTCACCAAATACACACTGACTGACTGACTTTGGAGATTTAAAAGTATTCTAAATTAAACGAATGTAAAAAAAAATAATTAAATAGAACACTTCAAATGGCAGACCCCAATAGCCCACACACATCTGTAATCAGAGATCGGTATCGCCCGATTCTGAATTTCTTTGGGCATCGGTAACCAGCCCCAAAAACCCAAATCGGTGCACCCGATGCAAAAATGCATTTCGATTATATAAGTTGTACTAGATTTAACAGAAATTTAAACAATGTATTGGGATGTTGATAGTTGATTTTATGCAGAATTAAAGTTACTCTGCCTGTAGACATCCTTTGTGTCTTTGATGAAGCACAGTCAGCTCATACTGCAGTAATGGTATGACGAGATATTTGTGGTTTTGAAACCGTGACTTTTTCAAACCATGGTATATCTTGAAACCAGCCATGCCTACATAAACATTACATTGTATGAAGTATAGATTTTCATGTTCATTTTTGTCCCAGATCCTCCACAGGTGGCTTACATTATTTCAACAGGTGAAAAAGGGGAATTCCAGTGTGAAGCAGACGCGAATCCAAAACCATCAAACTTCACCTGGAGCAGGTAATGGATCTGTGTCTAATGGATATTTTAGATAAAAGGCTGCAGTTTATATATTTATATGAGCTGTATTATATGGTTTATCAAATTTAACAACAACGCTACCCCTGCATGCCTGTTCAATGATGACCAGAAACAACCCAGGTGCTTAGTTTCAGGTTTCTGTTTAATGTTGGGTAGTTACCTTTCCTCATGCGGTAATCAGTGTTCTTTCTAATCTTATATGGTTTTAGCCATAATAATAAATAAATATAAATATGTATCTAGTACTTCATATTTTATTTTAGATTTA
>JAAGKR010010835.1:0-21396 GCA_011419295.1 Clarias macrocephalus | reverse complement strand
GTTTGAGTGATCTCCCATCACTCTCATTCAGAATGTTTTTCCATTTTCTGTTTATTATAGGTATAATAATAGAGATTAAGAACAGTTTGGTACAAATAAGTTTTTTTGGACAAGTAATTTGGTTACCATGCCAGAAAATCTCTCTAAAAGCCAACTGTCAAGACCAAAACTCATTGTTAAGCACATTAGACTTTACAAAAGTGAACACCTGGAGTGATGTAAGTGCACATTGTGTTCCCCTCTAGTCATAGATATGAAAAATGTGTCTTTCCTGGCAACTCGATTAAACAACATGTGCATTTCCATTATTTATTTACTTGCAAACCTAAGAATGATTATCAATTGAAAAAATCATGTCCATGTTTTTTTCAGACTGAAAAAAAAAAAAGATCCGATTTTTCATAAACAATACTTCATGACCCTCAGACGTACTCAGCTGGTGTTTGTGTATGGCCAAGGAAAAATATGATTTTTTTTTTAGGAATGATGTATTTGTGTGTATCTTATGTATTCTTTAGGGTTGTCAATCATTTTTTATGCATTTTTTTTGCCTAAAAATTCAGTACACATAATGGATTCATGTTAACACAAAAGTAAATATTTTTCTATTAATTGAGTACAAAATTTAAATAAAAATAAAATTTACAATAATTTTTTATTTTTATTTTTTAATAATTGTTATTTTATTTTTCTTTAGGGTGCCAGTATTTCTGGTGGTGATTGTAGACCAGCTTCATTTCAGGCCACGTATAATCTTTCCTCTGATTATGTGAGGAATCTGCTCGTATGGAATTTTTGCTGTTGCTTTCTTTTCTTCGGGCTCCAGAATTTAGAGGAGAGATGATTTAGAAGTGTTTTATTACGTTATGAACTGCCATCTTCTACTTTATTCATTCATTTAATTAATGAATTTTTTAGCTAACCCCAGGAAGTCAGCTCCCAACATCCGTGTGCGTTTTTCCTCTGAGACATATGCCTTGGCGGGTCACACCACACAGCTGGAGTGCTTTGCCTACGGCAAGTAAGTAGCTTTGACTCACATACAGTACATCTCAGATGCAGTACTCACATACGGTACATACAGATTTAAACCAAAATATAAACATCATTCCACTTATTCTGCATTTTGGTCTATTTATTGATCTATCTATTGATTAAGTCCTACACCTAAACTGCGCTGGAGGAAAGTGGATGGAGTTTTACCCTCCAAGGTTGGATCAAGTGCAGAAAGCCCCATCCTGACCATTCCTGACTTAGGCTTTGATGATGAGGGCATGTATGAATGTGAGGCTTACAGCTCAGAGGGACGGGATACGTACCAGGGTCGCATCTTGGTCCAAGGTAGATCCTTAAATGATTCTACACTTTGCGGTTGGCATGTAAGATTGCTGTTAGCAGGAAGTAAATGATAAAGGCGTAGATTAAGACTCAAATAAACAACTAAAGAAAGATTATTTATTATTAAGAAGGTCATTGGTTTGATTATGCATGTCATACAGCTCACAGTAGTTTCTGAGTAGTAGTAGTCAGTAAAATGAATAACAAGCTAGGAGTTCCGGTGAATTAATATTAGTACAATTCATGTGTTATTATAAAAGTCTTTATATAGAAATTCAGTTCATACAGTAGAGACGAGCAATTATATCAATCTGTGTGTGTGTGTATGTGTGTGTAGCCCAACCAGAGTGGCTTCAGGTGATGAGTGATTCTGAGGTGGAAATCAGCTCACAGCTACACTGGAGTTGTGTGGCAGCAGGAAAACCAAGACCATTAATACGCTGGCTTCGCAACGGACTACCTCTCAGCACACAGGTTAGTTACAGTGAAACATACTGTATATCTGCACAGTAAATTTACCTTCGCTTTGTAACTCCTATATAGTAGGAGGTTCTAATAAAGTAGGACCATTTCATTTATTAGATCATATAGAATTTAATTCATATTTTTTATTTATGGAGTGGTGATGTACTGTACTTATACTAGCATCCATCCATCCATGAACCCTTTTGATTCAAAACACATTTTATTATTATTATTATTATTATTATTATTATTATTATTATAATAATAGTGACTTTATTTTTAAGTGCCTTTTAAGCACCCAAGAACACTTTACACTGAACATATCGGGTAAGATAATAAATACAGCATTTAATAAAGAATTGCGAATAAAATCATGAAAAATAAAATAGTAGACAATGAAGATCCACAGGATTAAGTATAGTATAAAATGAAATAAAATAAAATGAGTCAATAACTAGTATCACTACTATAAGTAATAACTAAATAACTACAGTTACTGTATATAAAACGGACTTTAAAGTTGATTATCTAGAAGCTGCTTTAAACTCAGTGATGGAATTACAATGTTGAGTTTGTTCTAGAGCCTTGGCATCACCCTAGAGAATGCTCTAGCACCCACTGTTATAAAATTGACGCCTGGTACAAATAGAAGGTGAACTAAGGCATATTGCAATGATAGAGTACAGTAGGTGCATATGGTGTGATCAGGTCAGTGATGTAGATGGGAAAAAGTTATGCAAAGCTTTAAATGTTAATAAAAGACATTTAAAATGAGCATGATAAGAAACCGAAAGCCAATGGAGCCGGATTAAAAAAAAAGTTTAATATGTACTGATGTATTAGATTGCATAAGAATTCTTGCTTCAGAATTCTGAATAAGATGTAACCACTGTAAGTGCTCGTTGTGAAGGGCAATAAAATGGAGTTAGAGTAGTCAAGATGCTACAAGGGCATTGCCCAGGACCTCAGTGCTAATCTGAGAGACAATGACGCAACCTTGCGATGTTACACAGATGAAAAAAGGCTGAGTGAGAGATACTGTTAATGTGGAAATGAATATGCTTAACCTATTGAAACATTAAGAGTGGTCAGGTACTGTGAACTTCAGTGCAATAGGTTTTCAGTTCAGTTCTGTTTTTTTTTTTTTTGTTCTTTGTATTTTAATAGTTTTCTGTCCTTGAACCTTAGTTTTTAGTTTTGAATTTACCTATAAGGAATAGTGGATATGCAAATACTTTATCAAGTGCATCATATTTCAAATGCAACTTGAAAAAGTAAAAAATGATACTTTTTTACTCTTTTTTTTTTTTTTTTACCAAAATGTCTTTTTCTAACTTACTAAGAATTCACATTTGTAATTGTCCTTAAACTTTGTGGCTTTATTAACTGAGAAGCTGCCAAATAGTTTTTGTTCACTAGCTTTGACTGTGTTAAGCATAATGGTCTTTGTCTGGGACGTCCCAATCTCTAAATCCGCCCTTGCCCACTGGTATAGCCATCTTTACAATTATTTCTTTCAGCATTGTATTTATCAATATTATTTTATAGAAAGAAAGAGATTTTCAGAACTGGAGTAGTTTTATGTACTTTGTTACTGTGATGCAAAATGAATAACATTGTTAATGCAGCATGTGGTGCAGCTTCATCCATCCCTGATCCCTGGTCAGCTGAACTGCAGGTTGCAGTTGCAATGTTGTTCCCTTTGAGAGCCTGCTGTCTTTATCTTCTGATTAAACTGCTCAGTGATGACACCCATTCCGGATTGCACTCTAGGTTTTTATTGGCTGATTTGCCTTAAAAAAGGCAGATTTTCTAAACTTAGACGAGTAGCAGCAACCCTACTCCATGCATGCACGGCGAGCAGTAACCCCTAAAGTGTTAACTGTGTTTTCATTAAAGCCTTTTGTGTGAAAATGCTGTAACCTCACGTTTCATGACATGTTGCTGAAGCTGATGCTTGTCCATCTCAATGCCTCCTATTCGTTACCTAGGCAACCGCAGTTCCACTGCATTGCTTCCAAGCTGAAAAGCTGAAAAATCATGTTCCATTTGCAATAAGTTTGAAAAAAGAGAGCACATTATGAGAACATTATGGTAGTTGATAATACAGCAAGCTCTCACCAGTTCGCCGTGTTTTTAAGATGTATAATATAAACACCACGGCAGTGTTATACAACCACTACTATTACTACTCGGTCACTACAGTAGCTTCCATGTCCCATGTCCAAGTCCCAGAATGCCTTGCCTCTGTGCAGGACCGTGTGGAGGTGAACGGCGGTCATCTAAAAATCAGTAACTTGGCACTGGAGGATTCTGGGATGTACCAATGTGTGGCTGAGAACAAACACGGAACCATCTACTTTAATGCAGAACTCAGAGTTCAAGGTGAGCAGAAGATCTCCATAAATTATTTATAAATTATAAATAAATTACCATGTCAAGAATAAGGTTAGGGTCAGGTCAATCCAGGTCCAGACTATAAAGTCTGCCTATACCTGTATTAAACTTCGAAATCATGACATATAAAGTATATAAGTTATGTATTGTTTGTTTTAATGAATCAGTATTGCGTTCATTAACAGTTCTTTTTGTCAAGGTCTTATTTAATTACATACATTAAAAAAAGAATATCTGTGATTGTAGTCTCATATGCAGTTATAACATAATATAGTTAACATAGTTAACTTATTTATATAGACATTTGATTCAGCATTTTATGCAACTATTAAATGCAATAGTAAAGCATAAGTGTATGCAAAGTATAATACATAAGTTTGTGGCCTGTGGTTATGATAAAAAGTACATAATTGAATGGAGTACATAATTTTTATCATAACCACCGGCCACATATGTATTATACATATTATACTTTATTGTTAAATATAATGTTTGCTTTAAAAAAACGTTTCTTTTTAGGCTTGCATTGCACTAATGTAAATTATATGCATATGTAAAACATTCAGCTCCTAAATGCAAAAACCATAGACATGTCAATTCTGAACACACACAGCTTAAGGATGTTAATAAACATTAATCAGCATGTATTTTCTGATCTCTTGCTGTGTCTATTACAAATCCATACCTCTACCCTTGTCGTAGATGTATTTGTGCTTTAACCTTCCTAGAACCTCCTCCCTTTTCTCATACTTTGTCATACATACTGTACTGTACCTCTCCTTCTCCTCTTGTCTTCTCTCCCTTTCCACCTCACTCTATTGTTCTGTCCCGTTCATCTGTCCTGGTTCCCAGTCCAGGCTCCAGATTTTAGGCTGAACCCAGTACGAAAGTTGGTCCCAGCTGCCCGCGGAGGTCAGGTGAAGATGGAATGTAAACCACGTGCTGCTCCTAAACCCACTCTCTTCTGGAGCCGTGGCACTGAGCTCCTCACCAACAGCACCAGGTAGCGTGGCATAACCTTACACATTCTCTCATCTGTCTTTCAAGGAGAAAGGTTATGAAGCTTCAGCTCCAAGCTGCGTATGTCAAAAAGTAAAGCAGTAACACAATGAATCTTCATGCAGGGTTACAGTCACGCCAGACGGGGTTCTGTGGATCTATAACATCAGCCGTGCAGATGAAGGAAAGTACACTTGCTTCGCTGAGAATTACTTGGGCAAAGCCAACAGCACGGGGCATCTGTCAGTCAGAGGTACTCCACCTTCAAAATTCATTGCTAAATTCGTAATAATCAAAAATAAAAGCTTAATGTAAAATATGATTTTAAAAAATAAGTATAAATAAACAACGGTAAACAAAATACACATGTTGTCAGGAAATGCTCCTTTTGCCTGAGACTTTGCGCCTCCTAGTGGGCAAAGCTCCCATTTGCAGTGACGTCATACAAGCAGGATCTAAACAAGTTATGTAAAAAAAAATGTACACATGTCAAATTTACACATATGGTCTCCTGAGTTGTGCTGCAGAAAATTGTTCACCCTATTATTCAGAGACTTCAGGTTCGATGTAGCAGTGATCCATAGTCTAGGAGCAGATTAGCTGTTTTCTCAGTGGGGAATGGGGTGGCACATTTGCACTCTCACATTAATCATAGC
The DNA here is from genome assembly GCA_011419295.1 of Clarias macrocephalus. Taxonomy (NCBI): domain Eukaryota; kingdom Metazoa; phylum Chordata; class Actinopteri; order Siluriformes; family Clariidae; genus Clarias; species Clarias macrocephalus. Next base: position 15,541 of record JAAGKR010010835.1, on the reverse strand, counting down.
AGCACTAACCAGTCATCGGCATCTGCAGGCGCATGCAGATGGTGATTTCCTGTGAGTCCGTTATGCAGCCCCCTAACAGTGCACAAGCAGCAGTTTGAACAGATCCAGTCATTTGACGCTATGTGTCTTGGACGATGCATGTGATTTTCTTTGCCCTCCCTGGTTGCTAGCTGTCACTTAATTTTCTGGTGCATATTATTTGTACAAAAAAAAAAAAAAGAAAAAAAAATGCCTGTAGTCAGTAACCTGGAGTAAAATCTTGTACAGTTTTGGAGAAAATGTAAAAGTAATTTATTATTCCATATTATATACTGAACATAAATTTTATACATTTTCTTTTAAGCAAAAGCTACAAAAAAGTGTTTGTGTTTTTCTTTAAAAACAAAACGAATGGCCAAAATCAGAAATGGCAGGGCAGATAAAAAAAAAAAAAAGAAAAAAAAAAAAGGATTAGAATCATGCAGGAAAATTGCACTAAAAATTAGTTATTAAAAGTAATACTGATTTGTCTAAGTAGTTCTAAGTAGAATCAGTACACACACGCACACTCATCTCACCACAAGATCTCTAAGCAAATGGATCTTGTTCCACATTATATTTTTAATCTGAGGGTACACATAAGATATGTTGAGTAGCTTACAAATAAATTTCACAAATTTTTAATTGCTTATGCAGATATCTATTCTGATTCACAAAGCTAAAGCTTACGTTTTGTTATGATTATTTTGCACTCACTTATGTATTATATCTTGACGTTTTATTCCTTATTCCCAACAGATGCAACCAAAATTACACTGGCGCCATCGAATGCTGACATCAACCAGGGGGATAATGTCACCCTACAGTGTCACGCATCCCACGATCCAACCATGGACCTCACCTTCACCTGGTCCCTTAATGGGGTCCCGCTAGACCTGGAGAAGCCAAACACACACTACCATCGTGTGGATGGGGTAACTGCTTTATTAACATGCTGACTTTCACTCTGATCATGAAAAAGTAACAATGGAATAAAAAATATGTCTTTTTTTTTCTCTAATTTGCAAAAAAATAAAAATCTTGGTTTGATGACAGTTCAGTCAACAAATCTGCTGTGATTTTCTCTTGATGTGATTTTGGCTTTTGCAGACAAATTGTTTGTGAAAGTATGTGGAACTATGTCACAGCGAGGTTGTGATGTACAATTCTTACAACAAATTAATTCTTAATACAAATTTAATCCGTTCTTGGAGGCAAGTTCTTAAGGTGAAATTTTTTATTGCGAAAGGCATTTTCCCCATAGGAAATTATGGTAAATGCAGATAATTCAATCCATCCACCCAAAAATTTTACCAATATTACCTATTTCCAATACTATAATTATATTTTTGCATATGAAAACAATCAAATAAATTAAATAAATAGACATTAGTAGACAAATAACTAGACATTAAACCTGTTGCTGTCTTTGATAATTCTTGGGTCCCATGGTGCTATGTCTTCACTAAATCATGCACAAAATGCAAAAACTGATGCAAACAATGTACCCTAAAAAATGTTTTTATAATCTTAGTTCTTAAGGTAAAAATTAGCCAGGCAAGGCCGTCGGTATGCCGGTGTGCTAATGTATTTTAATGGGATATGCTTCCTAGTATTCTTACTGTGAAACATTATTAAATAAAAAAGGCAAGGCAAACATAGTGTTTGGCCAAATTTTTATTTCCTCTCTTATCATGCTCTGCAGAAAGAAACCATCGGTGACCTGGTTATTATGAACACCCAGCTGAGCCAAGCAGGTATCTACACCTGTTCAGCTCAGACAGTTGTAGACAGTGCAGTGGCGAGTGCCAGGCTGGTCGTTAGGGGTAAGTGTGTGTTTGTTTGTCTGTTTGAGGGGATTTCAGCAGACCTCATATAAGAAATCAATTATGACATTAAATCCACCTGCCTGATATTGTGTATGTCCCCCTTTTACTGCCAGAACAACACTGACCCCATGATTGACCTTTTGAACATCAAAAGGTGTATTGTGCTACCTGACAAGTCTTGAAATCTTCAATGTCAGCCTCCATGGTTCAGGATTGTTTGTACAGCTTGTTCTAGAATTTGAAGGCCAAGTCAACACCTTGAACTCTTTGTCATGTTCCTTGAACCATTCTTGAACACTTTTTGTTTTTCAGTGTTGCAGGACACATTATCCTACTGAAATAAGCCACTTAGGCAATACTGTTTACATGAAGGGATGTACATGATCTGTAGCGATAGGCAGTTGGTACGTAACGTCCAGACGAATTCCAGGACCCCAGGTTTCCCAGTAGAACATCACACAAAGCATTACAATGCCTCTACCAGCTTGCCTTCTTCTGTTAGTACACCATAAACCTCAGAAAGCTTTTAGAAATATCTAACTCAAGCTGTGAATATGTGCTGGAACATGTGAGAAAAACACACTGATGGGTCGTTCATAAACGATTCATTCTTTTTGAACGAATCTTTAACGTGACTCAGAAGAACGAGTAGTCTCGGAGAGTGATTCTTTCATTGTCTACTAGGCGCGCATGGATTGGATGGTTCTCCTCAGTGAGTCTTCCAAATCCCGAGTCGTTCGTTCTTTTCTCACGTGACTCCCATAGACGCTATGAAGTGCAATAGATTCAAAAGAACGAACGACTCGGACTAGAAGTTATAATGGTGAGCTGCTCATTCTGTTTAGAATATGTCCTTAGCTGCACTGTAATATTTTCATTATTGGAACTATAGCCAAAATTAGTGTATGTAGGCGTGTTGGGGGTCTGTTTATTGAAAATGTAACATTTTATTTTATTTCTGGTCAAAAGAACGAAATCAACTAAATGATTCTAAAAAAGATTTGTTCATTTTGATGAACGAGATTCAAAGAACCGAGTCACTAAAATGATTCAAACTTCCCATCTCTAATATGCATGTACATACAACTTTATTAATATATATGTGTGTTTTCCAACTCTAGGCCCTCCAGGCCCCCCTGGAGGTTTGGTGGTTAAGAATGTGAATGAAACATCACTAGAGCTAAGATGGAGTCGTGGCTATGACAACCATAGCCCCATAGGGAAATATGTCATCATGGGCCGCTCTGAGCACTCACATGACTGGAGAAGAATGAGGACAGGTAAGGCAGACCACCTGGAACATTTTACATTAGTAGTATTAGTACAGTATGGACATGTTGGTATTTTGGGGGGACAACATACTCTTTTTTGCATGCTCACTCATGTGAGCATGTATGTTTAAAAAATCCCCTGGGACGGAAACAAATCAATCAGCTAATTAATTTCATGGTTTTGGTTACTTAATGTATGTACTCTAATTAATGACTACTGTGCAAGTATTGTGATTCCAGTACAACTAAATTGTGTGTTCTTGTTTGTTGTCTTATTTGTAAACTCATTTAATCAATTATATGTAATTTGCATTTGTATAAAATAGAATGTTGAAATGGACTGAAATAACTTGCGAAATAAGCGACTTATTTAAAAAAAAAAACTTATTAAATACAAACATTTATTTGCATTCAGAGTTGCACTATTTCTGGCCAATATCTTGCATTGATAATCAACCCACTCCTTTAAGTTTTCTTCAGCACATCTCAAAGTGGTGACCAATTCATGTGAGGAAATTATTTCTTGTGCTCCCAGAATAACTCTTTTACAATTTGAATCTTGGCATCCTGGAATATGCCCATGCCATCTGCAAAGAAATAAAAATCCTGATTACCTGGTCATTGTGTACATTTGGATAGTCATATCTATACCTCTAGAGGCTTTTCCAGTGAACTCTAATCATGATGGAGTAAGTTAAAATTGTGCCTGCACAAAAATTAAGACCAGAATATTTAATGCCACTTCTTGCTGCCCAAGTTTGTGGTTCTGAATTTTACCATTATGTCACACTAAGACTACATTCACATTAACAGTCTGAAGTGACTAATTTCCAAATTTTTACCCTACTGTGATACAGATCTGATGTTTAGAACTAGAACATGCAAATTTAATGTTTTTTAGATCTGATCTGAGTCACTTTCATATATGGTCCTAGTAGGATTTCTATCTGGTATGCGGTCATAAGACTGGGGAGTATATTATTCATATTGTATATTATATATTATAAAAAATCATATGATTTTTTGCCTCTGTATATTCGTGATGAGCCCGCGGATGTGATTCATGTAATTATGAATGTGAACCATCATGACATGCAAATATGATCTGACAAAAAAACTGGAATTGAACAATGTGGCTTGTGATGTTGTAGTAGGTAGATTAGTAGTGTGCATGGAGTTTGCATATTCTCCTCTTGCTTGCTGGGCTTCCTCCATGTAGTCTGGTTTTCTCCCACAGTTTGAAGAGAGCTAGAGTAATTCGCCTTCCCAAATTGCCCATGGTGTATGAATGTGTGTATAAATGTTGACTGGAGGTCCTACCACGATCGTTTTGAATGAATTCATTGGTTACCACTGGCCCCTAGTTGGACTACAACGGTTTCTAAATAAATAGATGGATGGATGGTTTCTATGTGAACATAGCCTAATAGTAATCAGGTATCTTTTTCTTATAAATTGTCCATGTAGAACCCACTAATATTGAGGGCAATGCTGAATCTGCACGTGTGATTGACTTACGACCCTGGATGGACTACCAGTTCCAGGTCATTGCCAGCAACATTCTGGGTAGTGGTGAACCCAGCATGCCCTCGCAAACTATTCGCACCAAACAGGCAGGTCAGAGAAACTCCCTAAATCCACAATATGTGCTTTTTCACTGACTGTCCGTGTATTTTATTCATATTGTTCAAATGTAAAATAGTCAGATGAATTTGATATATAATAATGAATTAACCAAGTAAAGTAATACTGTATACAATTAAAAGATATGGCCTGAAATCAATAGGAAATAAAGTGATGATTAGTGCATTGTATATGACTGGGTAAATAAGTTTTCTGTGTGTGGTTGTGCCTCAGCACCAACTGTGGCACCCAGTGGTCTGGGTGGAGGAGGAGGAAACCGCAATGAGCTCATCATCACATGGACGGTTAGTGGACACTACCTTTCATATTTTCTATTATGAGTTGTATTAATTATGTTTCTTTCTTTTTTTTTTTTTTTTACTGAAATTACTAATAACATTATTTTTCTTTTCTCAATATGACATAGCCTATGGCCAGGGAGTATCAGAATGGTGATGGCTTTGGCTACATCTTGGCATTTAAGAACTTGGAGGCAATAACATGGATGGTGGTTCGTGTACCTAATGTGGAGTCTTCACGTTATGTCTACAGTAACCAGAGTCTCACGCCATACTGCCCCTTTGAAGTTAAAATCAAAGCCTACAACAGGAAGGGCGAAGGCCCTTTCAGTCAAATAGCCATAGTGCACTCGGCTGAAGAGGGTAAGTCATGTGTACTTAAAACAAGAATTTTTGGCTGTAAAAGAAATTCAGTTTTTAGAATTGTACTACTCTGAGTGATTGTTTAAGCTATTCTACTTATCATTATATTTAACACAAATTAACTAAGAAGGATGTGATACTTAATACTGAAAAGTGTCTTACCGAAGGAATTCAAGGTCATTGAACTGAAGACCTTCTCCTTCAGAGCCCATAGTGTCTCCTCGCAGGATCAATGCCTCAGCATTAACTGCCTTTGAGATCCAAGTCTCTTGGGAACCCATCCAGCATTTAAGCAGCAACGGAGTACTGCGTGGCTATGAGGTTTGCTTCCTTATACTCCACATTCAATCATTACTGTCTAATAAACTGTACCATTATCAGATAACGCTACAAATAATGGGAAAACCAGGTTAAATCATATGAAAAAATACAGGATTACTGTGTTGATTTGGAAATTACAAAGTAAAAGCTCCTATGTGACTTATATCTTGAATTGAGGCTAGCTCAAAGGCTCATGTATTATATGTACTGTAAATTTAAAGAAAGAAAGAAGTAACACAAATTGGGATTTTTTAATGAAAAGAAGTGGAGAGATTTAAGAACAATGCGACCACATTAGCTCCTTTTGACTACATTAAAACAGCATAAACAATTCTGCAATTAAAAAACAGCAGTGTAAAAGCTGAAATCTACATCCACCTACCTATGTTGAGTCAGACTCGTTGAGTCAGGCCTAACCGATCTTTTCTCTGTTTGTAGATCCGGTACTGGCGGCAGCATGAGCGGGAAGCTGCAGCAGACCGCGTGCGAACAGCCGGTCTGGAGAATACAGCCCGGGTGTCTGGATTAAGACCCAACACACTTTATCATGTCACTGTTCTGGCCTACAACAGTGCTGGCACTGGGCCGGCCTCTCCACGCACCACTGTAGTCACCAAGAAACCCCGTAAGAGTTTTTGGAATTACTTAAAAGGGGCCTGGATCCAATGATGAATGTTTTAAAATCTACCACTTGGATTAGCTTTCCTTTAAATTAAGAACAATGTGAATTCTATAAGACTGCTTAAGTTAATACGCGCGTCTTCTTCTTTTCAGCCCCTAATCGTCCACCGGGGAACATTTCATGGAAGACGGAAGGTGCGTGGGTAACAGTGAGATGGGATCATGTTAAATCTATGGAAAATGAGTCTGCAGTGCAGGGCTACAAAGTAAGTAGCACACAGTGGTATGTACAGTACTTTGTAGACTGGTTTCACAGGCATCATTTATATTGAACCAGAATTAGACCTTACTACAGTATAGTTAATCAATGCCTTTAAATTGTCTTTGGTAAATGAAAATAAATAGATATAAATTGCTTCCATACTAAAGTCGATGAAGCTAAATTAGATTAAAACCAGCTGTGATAGTGTGGATTAATTCGATGAGTGCAGGTTGTCGCTAAAATATGGAATAGTTCGCCAAAAACAGCAAAAGTGAAAAAAAATAACAAATTGCAATTGCATTAAAACCACTAATTAAAATGTACAGGACATTGAATTTAATTCAATTGAATTTATATAGCGCTTTGAACAGTGGTTATTGTCGCAAAGCAGCTTTACAGAATCAAAAGAAAATTATGGAAATTGGTTTGAAATTTGTGAAGAAATATGTATGAATCAAAATGCTGATCATTTTTCATCACAAATCATCACAAATGATCATCACATATTTCATTGTCCCTGATGAGCAAGCCAAGGGCGAAGGTGGCAAGGAAAAACTCCCAGAGATGGCAATAGGAAGAACAAAACTCAACATTTAACCCATTCTCATTTGGGTTATACCGGATAGCAGGTATTGTTTTGCAGTCATACTCTGCGTAAGGTGAGGTGGAGAGGTGAGAGGTGTTTAAGAGTCCAGTTATTGGAGGCTAAGATACAAAGCTGTAGGAAATTCCAGTCCTGAACTATTGAGCGACTGCAGTTATAAGTCTTCAGAGAACTGCTGTCTGCATTAGCCGAGGCCAGGACCGTCTTCATGGTAAAGTGGAACCGTCCTTGGTCGCCACATGCATCACAAGCAGAGACACACGAGATCTCCAACAATTCATTGCACACGCAGCACATGGATGAGTCAGACAGGTCAAGAAATGGTTAAATAGATGTCACTTAATCTACCTATTTATATTCCCCTTGTTTTTATAGGTCCTATACAAGCATGAGGGTCAATCAGCTCTAAAGGTGTTAGACAAAGGCAAGACATCAATCACTCTTCCATTACCCAAAGATAATGGCTATGTGGTCCTGGAAATCCGATCTTGGGGAGAGGGAGGTGATGGGGCAGCTCACGAGATCATCGTGTCCCGAGATTCAGGTAGGTTGTCTGTCGTTTTCAGAATAATAGAATGTACATGCTCAGTAGTCTTCAACCTTAAATTTTTAACTGAGAATTATTAAGGCTTAATTATTATTTTTTGTTTTTTTGTTTTTTTTTACAGGAACTGGAATGATGGTTCAGAAAAACAGTGTGGGAATCCCAAGATCCTTCAGCACATTATTTTTGCTCTGGCTTGCTGTGGTTCTCAATATGACTGGCTTTTCATTGCTATGATTGGCCCGAACAAAAGTCCTTTCCCAATAATAGTAAACAAATATTGACTGGTTACTCCCCAGGTGGTGTGCAAGTATAGGCAGTGAGGTGGGGATGGGGAAGTTGGGGGAGGGTTAGTGCCTGAGGTTTTAGTAATAAATATGACAAGCAGTTTTTGTTTTACTCTTTTGTACAAACAAATGATTTTTAAAAAAACGTTTTAAAAACTTGTGTTTGAAACCTTGCATTATGGGAAAAAATATAGATTACTTGGTTTCTTGGAATTGGTCAGTGACATTACATCTGGTACTGTGTTTTCGGTTTTAGTCATCATTATAAATAAGTGATAACAGATGCAGATTTCGACAGGTCAAGATCAATATATCTTTTGATGTACATACAGTGGACTTCATCAGTTTCAAAAGTTGTGTGTAAATATTTTCATATGTCAAACCAGACTAAATGAGTTTCGTAAGAAGGCAAAAAATGGTAAACTACAAAACTTCTTGAGGCATACCCGATCACCTACCAGGCCCTTAGTACCTAAGAGTATTGGAAAGCATTAGAAGTAGGTGCTGTGAAATATACAATGTTTTTTATTATTATTATTACTGCAGCATCCTTATTTAATTGACTGGTTTTATTTATCTAAATTTAAGGATTTATCCTGATTTGTAATTATTTTTTCATATTCAGTATTTTTTTTTAATGCCTTTAGTAGTAAGAATTTGGGTTTTACAAAATTCATTCCACAAGTTTGTAATGCATGTACAATGATCAGCCATGACACCACTGCCAGGTGAATTTAATAACCTTGATTATCAATGATTGGCTGGTAATCCGGCGAGAGGATCATGGGCATGTATGCCTGTGGGAGCAAAGGCTAGCTTGTCTGGTCCAATCCCATAGAAAAGCTAACGTAGTACAAATTGCTGAGTCAGTGCTGCCCATGATAGGAAGGTATGAGAGAAGGTATTTAGAGGCTTAGCAGGCAAAGAGTTCAGGGTTGTTGAACTGGCCTCCAAATTCCCAAACAAACCTGGTCCATGGAGACCCCTCTGCAATCAACAGCACCCAAATGATCCACCATAGCACATCCCCAGAGGTCCTGTGGAGGTAATGTGCCCGAGTGGAACAAGGGGAACCTAAAATGTAGATGGTTTTAATGATAATAATGGTTTATTAATGGTTATGGCTGATCAGTGTATATGATTTAAAACCAATAAGCTGAGATTTCAAACATTGAGGAGCATGAGTAGGATACATATTTTCTTGTGGAAAGTAAGGGTGTTAATGAATACCAAATGTATTGTATAAATGCTCCTATAAATAATTTACAAATAAATCCATTCATATTCAACTTGAATGAGTTTCAATGTCAGGTTATGCTCATCAATGTATTCGGCCTCATCATCTTAATCATCATGTAGAAACAAAGCTCTTTTTTATAAGGTGTTGACTTTGTTTGACAGCACGAGCGCTGTATCAACGGAGGATTTGTTTACATATTATTTTGCTCACAGATTGTACCCAGTGTTTACTATCAACAGCATCCCCTTATTGTTACAATGTACACCCGAGTGTATGAATGTAATCTGCTTGTTTGACTATTTTGGGATAATGGTTGCCATAGACACAATGGTTAAACAGAATAATACCTGATAATAAAGCCGGTCTGGCTTGTGAGGTTATCTTCCCCTGGGTTATTTAGTTATCAAAGTCATTATTATCATTTTTTTTCTTTATCAAGTGTTATGTAAAAGAATAATCAATAACCAGAAATTAATTGTTTGCCAGAAATCAAGTAAAAAGTCCATGGAGGCAGATTTCTTACAGTGTGTTAAAGTGCATTCTGACTAATTACCTGTGTGGTAATATTTATGGCAGTATTTTTCTTTTTATGTGCAGGGTGATTCACTCCCTAGAATAACTCTCGCCATAACCAAACAAACAAAAAAAGCCCTTGACGTTTGTGTAATCGATTACATTACATGAGATGAAGTGATCTCCGTTTTCTGACACATTTCTACGCAGTGCTCCGCTACTTTATCAGTCCGGCTCAGGGGCATCCTGGTGTGATCGGAGCTCCGTATACAGAGGAGCACGTTGTGCATTGTTTCGTTTCATCCTTGCCAAAGTTATTATGCAATATTCTGGGCCTCTTTTGAGTCAATCACGCTGTATGTGCAGTATACACATGTACATGCACAGCCTGAAAAAGATTTAGCACCAAAGGAGCAATATCTGGATCAGCATTATTCCCTGTATAGTGTTACTACTGTATATACTATATACTACTGTAGTATAGAGCATAATTTGTATTCTCAAAGTGTGAGACTCTTATCTGAACCATCCAGATCGTAAATATAGTACTTCATATCTTCAGCCATGTCATTTGAAACATCAAAAAGCGAATGTTTTTTATTGTGTCATGTTGTTGATTTAGTTTAAGTTTGCTATTTTAGTACATTTGCTAAGGATATGGGCTACAGATACACTTATACAGGGTACAGTGGTACAATTTACAATTAAACAAGGCCTAATATATATATTTTTTAGAAAATTGACTAATTCAAACTCATGGACAAAGTGTAAAATGTTTAAATTGAAAAACGGTACAATATTCTTCCGTGCCATGTTTATCACAACCACTTTGTTTGGTCACATTAATTTAAACAGACATTTGTCATATATTCTTTTAAACTTCACCTGCACGCAAAATATTCAAATTGTATTAGCCACAAATAAATAGAGGCATTGCAGAAAGTCATTAGCACTGTAGGATTTCATCCAACACAGATATGTATTCTTAACACTGATCACCACTGTTTTATTAATTCTGATATTCCACCTTCTGAATGATGATTTATTATTAAATGCTGCAAAAATATTCTTTCTGTTGTAAATAATATACATTCTTTTCATTTATAGCTACACAATCTGTGAGACACAAGGGACCAAGTGCTTAAGTAACTTAAAAATAAATAAAATCAAAAACTCTTTTCAAATCTCTTGAGAAAATTCCTAAAATGAAATGTGCAGTAAGCATCATGTGGTTCATTTATTTATTCTTGCCATACTGATTGTTTTTTATTGTTAACCTGACATTCGCTCACTGCACCTACAAAAATCCTGCATCACTTACATAAAACATTGTTTAATAAAATCCTCAGTAAAGGGGTCAACTGCTCTATATAGTTCGACATGAGGTTAGAGTGAGATGCATCTGTAAATGACTATATATTGTAAAAGTCAGATTGACCCTGTCAAATGTGAAATAAATGAGCCTTTCATCAAGTGGAACTTGTAAATATTCTTAAATAAACACCTCTGATTCAACGCAAGTGTGACTGGTATTTCACTATATGTTATACTCATTGAGTGCATTATTAAAACCTGAAAGGATCAACTTTGTGTAAGAAATGTGGTTAGATAAAAAATCATGAATGACCATGACCACATGATGACAGCGATCACTTAGACTCATGGTGAAGTTGCAAAGTAAAAAAAATGGCAGTAGAAATAACATCTATGTTTAATAGTGAAAGTAAAAGCATTTACAAATGCAACAAGAACTCACAGGATTAGAACTAATGTATATGGCTGTGTGGCCGTAGAAAAACCGTCATCAGAACATGAGCATTAAAATTGGAATTTGGATCAATGTTCATATGGTCTGATGAGTCCAGATCCTATTCCAAAGTGCATTAGGGAAAGAAGGGAAGCCCATGAAGCGGTGGACCCATCATGCACAGTGGCCACTGTACAAGCCTCTGGAAGCAGGGTTGTGATCTGGGGTTGCTTCAGTGGGTCAGGTCTAGACTCAGCAGTGCTATGTGGCAATAAAATAAAGTCAGCTGATGGCTTGAATGTAATTAGGATTCTAATCAAGAATAGCAGCTTCTTTATGTACAGTAGTCTGAATTCCTTTCTAGTCTGAAGTCCATTTCTTTTTAAATCTCTCCAAGGACCTTCTAACTTTTCATTTTACAGCAGCATCACCATAAATGTTGGTAATGTTACCTGTTGTTAAGCACTAGAAATCAATCTGAAGTGCACAGACATTTGTAGGCACACAGGCCCATAACAACAACGTTATTAGTCACTTTATCTATTCCAAATAATTGCCAACTCATTTCCGTTAGTTAATGTTTGCTACCACGCCGCTGTGCTGCTGAAATCATACCGGTCATTTCATTGGTCCTCTTGCATGACATGATCTTTGCTAGGCTAATAATTTAATCTTCAGGTACTTACAGTGAAATCCTACCTTTCCTGGCATCCTGCATCTTTACTAATGCAAAGTTGTCATAAATGTCCTGTTGTACTGACATAAAGGTCACATGAATTTTGATTTAAGTGTTTAGACGGTGGTCGCATTGCAAAAAAAAATCAGCGGCCATATTCATGAAAACGTTAAGAACTTCTTTAAGAAGAATTTCTCAAGAATGTTTCCAGGAATTCTCCTTTAAATTAAAAAAGTAGATCCTAATAAAGATGAAGATTACTTTTTATCCAGTTACATTCAAGTGCATTAAATACAATAATTATCAGCATGTTCAATAAACTGTAAACAACATATCGCAAACAGTCCTGTTATTTCAAAGGATTATACTATAAAGTGTTTTGTAGTGATGCATGGGTCATGCATTTTAGTACTCATACCTGGCCGGACTTGATAAGAGAGCCAACTCGACCTGTTCTAATATGTGCACAGCCCACCAACCAGCAAAAAAGATGATGTAATTTATTAGCAGTAGACTGATAAATGGGATGGAGGAGCACACTGGCAACCGACAGTGAGGGACTGAGGGAAAACTTTACTTCTTGTCCCTGCTCTCAGAAAGGTTTAGCTGTCATGAACTTACAACTGCAACCGCAACATTTTCTCTAAAGATCATCCAAACCCACCTGACCCGATGGCATGTTCATGGGTTCCACCAGTTTCATTAAATTCCATTCAGCCAGTTTTGCATGATGCTGTGATATAATCAGGCACATAACTGCTCATAGCTTCACTTCTACTCAACATTGTAATTTCGTTTATGGCACAGGTTTAACTTCAGGCAGATATCTAAGTACTGCAAAAGTTTAATAAAAATCTGTCCCGCCAGTCTTGTGTGATCCTGTGACAAAATATGTCGGGACAGACATACATACATACAGACAGAAAATTTTCTGGTTCTCCAATGAATGAAACATAACATATAATTGAAAGACTGAGGTCGGACCAATGAACAGACAAATTCTTTTTATTTGAAGCTCATGTAGATAATATTTCTAGGATAGCCTTCTTTCATGTCAGAAATAATTCCCAGATAAGAAATATAACATCATATGCAGAAAAAATAGTTCATGCTTTTGGTACCTCTAGGTTGGATTGCTGCCTTACTCTCTGGATGTTCCACTAGATTTCCAGTTAGTTCAGAGTGCATCACACAGTGTCCCTACTAGAAGCAGAAGTTATGAGCACATTATCGTTATCCCGTCCCCACTTTAATGACTCCAAATAAAATTTTGCATTGATTTTAAAATACCCCGTATTTTACTGACTCATAAAGCAAATACGCCGTAGTACCTGAGTGAACCAGTAGTGTTTATGATCAGAAGGTGCAGGCTGCTTATTGGTACCTTATATTACGAAAACTACAGCAGGGGGCAGAGATTTCAAACTTTCCATAGCCCCAAAGTTATGCAATCGCATTTCGATTAATATTCAAAGCTCAGACACTGTCTCAGTGCTTAGATCTAGGCTAAAAATGTACTTATTTAGTCAAGCCTTTTATAAATAAATTTGTGTCAGGGAAAGGTGCCGATCTTGGGGTCTCATGGATGTAGAGTATTATGGTGAACTGTCATAGGAGCCATCATGTTTGTTTTCTTCATTCTAAATACACATTCACCTTACACATTTCATGTCGGTTAGTATACATAACTCTCTCTCTCTTACTACCTGGCCCCATCTGTCCGCTGGATCTGTCTGACACATCCTGGTGCCACACTTCTAGTTGGAGATCTCGTTGCATGGAAGCTTCTGGCTTACTGCTAACGATGATCATATATGTTCTGCTTGGGAAGCATGACCAAGAACAGCTCCACTTGACCATGAAAATAGTTTAGGGCTTGGCTGATGCAGGCAGTTTTAGTACCTGAGTCTCCAACAGTGAAAGTGAACTTTATATTAACTTAAACACTTCTTCCTTTAACAATGAACTTTCAACCTCATAGTACACAGACATACCAGGAACTGACATATGTTCATGAAATCATTCACATGAGGATAGCTCCCCTCTTGTGTCTGGTGCCTCTTAATCCTTCTTATTGATTCCTATAAGGATCTCAGGGAGTTCTTGCCACTGCTGCCCTTGGTTTGCTCATAAATGACAAACTGATCGAAAGTCCCGATATATTTAAAAAATATTTTTTATATATATATAACGATAGTAACAGATGTTGAATGCAGCCCCACATGAACTTTATGTGGAATTGTTTCGCAGAATTAGCATCACTAATTCACATGTTTAAATATTGTCTGTAAATATTATATATTACATAATTTAGGTAGATGCGGACGTTCTGATTACCGTGTTCTGTTTTTCAGACTGAAAGCAAATTCTCTACAAGAAGACAGTGATAAGAGTTTACACTATCTACAGACCCTTGAATGTTAATAAATAATCGAAAAAATGCTTGCTATAAATTGTGGTAAGGTATTGTACCATAAATCAATAAATTATCAATGTAGTTCCTTGTTCCTGATTAGACCTTTTGAATAATCACACATTTATCACTTGCACTTTGGTACCCATTAATAAGACCTAAGTATAAATGAGCTTGAACATGTGCAACTTACTTCAGAGGATTCTCTTGCATGGTGAAAGGTAAATATAATCATAATAAACTTTACTTCATTTTGTTTTAAATTTATAGAAGGATTTTTCATTAGTTGGTCACAAACATGCATGTGTATTGGTCAGCATAATTGGCTGTAGGAAGGAATGTTATTGATGATTATTACTGTTTATGCACCATGAGATTTGAGGTTTATCTTCATTTTCCTAATACACCTACATACTTAAAAAGAAAACATTATTATTAATGTTAATGTTACAGTATGCGGATATTTTTACTCATACAAATTTTTTATTTTGTTAATTATCTGTAGCTACCAAGACGTCTTTTAACACTGATTGTTCACTAATTATGCCTCTAGGGGGATTTCTATAATATACTAAATTGATTCAGCACTGCCATGTCCAAGTTTACTCTCATAGCAGGTATAAAATTATGTCATCTAAAAAAAATAAATAAATAAAAAAAAAACATTTGAAACAATAATAGTTATCTTATATCATATTTTACTCATATGGTAACATGTTAACACTCTTTTTTTACACAGGGCTGGGACTCCTGCTGTCTCTTCAGCTAGGTAATTACAGTATATTCGTGGATTTATGCTCAAATATTTACATTTCGACTTAAACGGTGCTTTGGTATTTGTTCTTAAGTTTGAAATAACAGTCCCATTTATTCATTAAAGTTGTATAAAAACAAGTTCAGATTTAAGTTA
>JAAGKR010010834.1:0-21397 GCA_011419295.1 Clarias macrocephalus | reverse complement strand
TGTGTGTGTGTGTGTCTAATATTTAAAAAAGTAAAAAAGAAAAATCTTATACCAAAATATTATACTTTTTAAGAACAATGTAAATAAACACACAAGGTCATGAACCTAAAGCAGTTCAACAGCATTTACAGGAAAACACACACACACACACACACACACACACACACACACACACACTCACACACACACTCACACACACAGACCTGTGAGAATGTGTTTGTGTGTTTAGCACAAAGGTGGCGACTGCACTGGAGTGTGATTATCGTACAGGACGCTGACTTCTTACAACATTAACACTGTCCACCACACACACACACACACACACACACACACACACACACACACACACACACACACACACACACACACACACACACACACACACACACACACACACACAATTAGGGCTAAACCCAGAAGAACACATTTTTATAAATGAACACTTGTGTGTGTTCTCGAGTGTGTATTTCTTTTATCAATGGCGCAGACACGTCTAAACTTCAACACACACACTGATAACTAACCTACACTGCAGTGTGTGTGTGTGTGTGTGTGTGTGTGTGTGTGTGTGTGTGAGAGAGACTATCGGTGTCCTCGTGTGTGTTTTGTTGTCACTTAAAGCTACCAGTGAAGGTTTGTTTGGACTCTGTCGGGTGATTAGTGCGGATGGAGACGAACCTGATGTCCCACTAAATAAAAACACCCGACTGTCTGAGGGTCACTGAGGTCTAAACACGTCTCTGCTGCGTCCCTCTCACGGGACAACAATGCCAGGTCCGTCTAAATTTTCCCATTAAGAGCCTTTTTCAGTTCATTTCAGTTCTGTTATTGGCACGACAAATATTTACATTTTATCGCCAAAACTTAGAAATAAGGTACAAGAAAATAACAGGAGAAGAGAGTAAACAAACAAACAAACAAACAAAACAGAATAGTGTAGAAAGAGTGTTAATAAATAAATGTCTATAAAATAAGAGTACAAACATTTAGTCAAAAATAAACATTATAGAAATATTATAAAACATTATATAAAAAGAGCATGTATACATATATGTACATAATAATAATAATAATAATAATAATAATAATAATAATAATAATAATAAATCATTATCGTTGATAAGAAAACATTTCCTCTGGGCAGATGAAACTCATTTTAATTCATGATCCTTTTTCACCATCTAAAGTTGGCAGACCGTGCGGTAAAACAGATGCTACAGAGTGTGTATGAAGTGGCCGCTCAGGGCTTCATGCAGTAACAGACGTCTCTGTATGAATTCTGTCCCGGTCGACCCAGCGTACACTCTACACTGACCCTTCTGCCCTCTCAATTTCCATATATGGTCATTACTTCCTTCTGCTTTTTTTGACTCGCAACTTCTACTACCTCCACGTGGTACCATGAGTGAGAAGATCACATCTGGCACACACACACACACACACACACACACACGTCCTTCACGTTTCTCCACAAATGTCTCGCCTCTGTTTATACAGCTTGTTTTTTTTTTTAGCTTTTATGAATTTGACACAGATTGTGTTTGGGCTGAGATCAGCAGCATGGTGTGTGTGTGTGTGTGTGTGTCTGTGTGTGTGTGCAGGCAGTGGACGGAGTGTTTTTCTGAATTTCAGGCTCAAAAAGTGGGCTAAATTTCTCACTGCTGCCGCAGACCTCCTGTGGTAAAATGTTTCAAACACACACACACACACACACACGAAAAAAGAGCGTAAACAGACAAAGAGCATAAACAAGGCTGTAAAACCTCTTATAGCTCATGGCTTTTATTACTGCTGTCTCAGTTTGGGTGCATTTTACTGACCGCCGTCACCACACACACACACACACACACACACACACACACACACACACACACACACACACACAGTATGTTTGGGTATTGTCAGCGTCAGGGCAGGTCTAATGGGAGAACAGGGAGGTGACGATTCTTCACATAAACATCTAACAGACGTTAAAACAGCGTCGGTGTATCAGAGCCTCGGCGCTGCTGCTGATGGAGACGACGTTTATAACACGAACGTATTCCACCTGAGTTTCTGTAAGAGTCGCACTGTTAGTGTGAGGAATCCAGGACTTCTGTGTAGTATACAGGGTCAGTGTGGGACGTCAGTGTGGGACGTCGTGTGGGACGTCAGTGTGGGACGTCAGTGTGGGACGTCAGTGTGGGACGTGTCAGATGCGTCGGTCTGACTGTTGTTCTGTTTGTTTTTATTCTTGTGTCGTCTTTTCTCTGCATGTGTCCTCACTACCTGTGTGATAATTCCGTCTGTCAGTGTTAAATGATTTAAATTCACACTACCCCAATGTGATGCAGGGAGCGTCTGATCAGATGGAATCTAGAACTTGAACTCTAAGATGTAAAACAGAAACAGTTCTGAGAGCAGTTCTAGAATCAGGGCCGGTTAGGCTGAATCAGTTCTGTGATTATAAATCTGTGTCCTTTGCAGATCTCGTGTCCCCCCTGAGGCGGCTGCAGATCTTGTTCGGAGTCGGTACCTGATTTCAAACCAGTTGTTTGTTTTCAGGCAGCGAAAGCCCTCGGACAGAAACACGGCGCCACGGCGGCAGCAACACTTTACTGAGCTAGAACAAAGAACCACTGACATCAGGGGCTGGGGGCGGGATTACCACAACCTCCATCTTTAAAAAAAGGGCTCAATAATTATGCATTGCGCAGCTCAAATGCTCTGTAATAGTGATAAAGCGAGGGTAAGTGCTCCAGCCATGATGAACTTCACCATTGTTGTTGTTGTGCTTGCCGCTAGTATTTTTTCCCGCTAGCATTTAGTTGCTGCTAGCATTCCTGGGAAAGGTGAGATGTACATGGACGTATACAGTGACGTAATGACGTGACTCTCCAGCCCATCGAAAAACAAAAAGAGTTCTTAGGTAATGCAAGATAGTCGCTACCAACTACAGATTAACACCAAGAACAGGAAAAGCAGCTAATGCTAAGCCACGTCCCCAAACTGAGATCAGCGGCATTGGGGGTTCAAGAGGCCCAGGCCCCCCTGGAACACAAGCGTACCCCCAGTCATCACCCATTCATGGATCGTGAAAAAAATTATTTTATACGTAAAACACATATTAATTATACTAGCATAATAATTATTACTAGCTTAAGAAATATATAATAAAAAACAAAATACTGCCTCCAAGTGGCGCAGTGGTAAAAGCGCTCGCCCTATCATCCAGAGATCGCTAGTTCGAATCCCGGGTGGTGCTGTAACCTCTCGCAGCCGGAGGTCTAGAGAGAGCTGATTGGCCGAGCTCTCTCAGAGGGGAGGGATGAGAGGTACTTAGTGCTCCCACATTAATCACGGCTCTACAGCCAATCAGGGGCGTCCGTGAGCTCATGCAGCGGAAGGAGCGGATAGCGCTGTCCTCCAAGTATGTTACTCCGCCTCCAACGGTGTGCGAGCAAGCGGTTCGAAAAGATGCGGTCGGCTGGCGTCACGTGGTTCGGAGGAACCACGTGATAGTCTTTGGCCCTCCCGGCTGAGTGGTAGTAGTAGCCTTAGTGTGGAGCCCCCTAGTGACAGGGAGGAATTGGACACGACTAAATTAGGGAGAAAATGGGGGAAAAATCCAAAAAAAAAAAAAATAATACTGTGAAAATAAATGTTAAATGAAGAAAAGCATAATGATGTTACAATGATGCTCATTACTCTGACCTGGAACTTAAGTGTGAGTATTAATACCACTGTGTCGATTGAGAGTAAAGAAAAATCAGTGGAGTTTCAGTGTCAGTGACGCATCTTATTTCTAATGATGGTACACAGGACCTTAAATGTTAAGTATCAGCTACTGTGTGTTTGTGTGTGTGTGTCACACACTTTGCCATGTAAGGACTTATACTGTATGTAAATAGATAAACAGCAAGATACTTTATTGATCCTGAAGGAAATTCCAGAATAGGATATATTATTAAAAAATATATAGTAATGAGAAAAAAGTAAAAAAAAAAAATCTGTTGAAACCTAAAGAGGTGAATGAAGACACACTGACGGAGGAATCGTGGGTTAAATTACCGCCAACTGTACGTCTCACTCTCAAAGCTGATTTTCAGGCCAACCTGAAAACCTCTAATGCATCGTCCCCTCATCTTGTCTTGTTCTGTGTGTTGAACTCTTGGTCTGCTTTATCCTGCACTTCCACACACACCCTCTCAGTAGCACTCAGCAGGTAGTTGGAGTTCTGTAGGCTGCATCACCGCCAACTCCAGATCTCTCCTCAGCTTCTCTGTCCTTTAAAGCCTCATTACGTGCAGTCGTCCCTGATCATCGGCTCCTCATTCTACAAGACTCTTAACATCGCCTTCTAATCTCTAATCTCACTAGTTCTGTCTCCATGTCTCACCTCTCCTGAATACATATCCTGCAGAAGAGCAGTACACACTCGACAGTCTCGCTTTCATGGTGTTCCTCACACAGTCCCGTCAGGTGTGTACCTGCTGTAAACAGAGGGTATTAAGGTCCTTGTGTCCAATTCTTCGTCTACTCATTAATACGTCCACATCACATCTACTTCGTTCAGTATCAGACGCTAATGTCTCACTCATGGTTCATGAGCTCACTTCTGCTGCCATTGGTGTTCGGCCTTCCTCCACACTCTACCTCTCCCCTCCGGCTTTGATAACTTGACATTAAGCTCAACATCTACTTGTTTTAGTTGCTTCTTTCTCCGGCTATGTTTTTAATCTCGATCGAGACGTTATTTATTATGTATTGATTATGAAATTGAACATTTCGCAGTTTAACACCCAATTGCTGTGTGGATGTTGTACTTATCATTTCTTGCAGCACTCCCACTCCCACTGATGCACATTTCATCCATGTTCTTCTGATTTGTTCTTGTTTTGATCTTTTAACTGAACGCGTTTTTTCATCTTTAAAAGAAAATACAGTAACTTTCCTTTTCCCGGTGCAGCCTGTAATGTTTAAAACTTTTTTCCTGACCTGTAATAATCATCTCATTTCAAGGATACTTCAGAGAAACTATCACTACACCTGGTTTGCTTGTTTAGTTTTTTTATTCTCTGTTTATATTTTTCCAGACTGAAAGTTAGCTCCGCCCACAACGTGACTCCTTAAACTAAAACGGTTCAGAGCTGTGGACAGACTGCATGATGTCTTCACACACTGTCGCACTCGCCCACAAATAATTCAACCATCCAGTGTTATATAACTTTAAGTAGCCATAAAGGCAGCAACATGTGCATGTGTGTGTGTGTGTGTGTGTGTGTATAAGTGAGTGTGTTTTCCAGAAAGGTCAGCACTGTGGCACTGGATGGCAAAACCACCTACAGTGTCTGAGGTTAAGGAGATGACCTAATTCCTGTTATGGAACACTAGGTGAAGCGCGCTGTGTGTGTGTGTGTGTGTGTGTGTGTGTGTGTGTGTGTGAATATTGAACATGTCCATGACTAAACCTAAATGATGACGTTTAAAAAGACATTTAAACACACACCTCGGTATCACAGGACAGTTTTTCCTTCTGGTCCTCCCTGGAAATGAGTCACTTAAGGATCCGTACCAAACACACTAATCACTCAGAGATATTTTAGGGTTTTTATAGCTGATGCATGAATGTGGCAAACCGTCCACAGGGTGTTTCCAACCCCGGATCTGTAACGATGGACATCACCAGTGGAATAAATGAGAGTCAGAGACAGACATCACGCTTTAAGCTTTGGATGTGATTGATTTAGATACGTGAAGAGTAAAACACAGAGAGACGTGCAGTCACAGGAAACCAATCACATCTCTCTCTCTCACACACACACACACACACACACACACACACACACACACACACACACACACACACACACACACACACACACAGAGCTGAAGGTTTGTTGTTGTTTCTCTTTTAAGGCCAAATTGTTAAACACAGACGATTCTTACGCCCTTGGAGGGAAGAAAAGGCCAGACAGGTCTCTCTCTCTCTCTCTCTCCCTCTCTCTCTCTCTCTCTGTCTCTCTAAACCACTGACCAGAGGTGTTACATGACTAAGACAAAACTTCTTTATCAACAACCACACATCACACACAGGTCCAGACCAGACTGAGTAGTTCCTACATTCCTGGCGGGTCCAAACACACACACACACACACACACACACACACACACACACACACACACACACACACACACACACACACACACACACGTGTGGGAGTTTTTAAAGCCTGTTGGTTTTGGCCGGATATAGTGTTGGCAGTGAGAACAGGAATATGTGTGTGTGTGTGTGTGTGTGTGTATGTAGACACATTTGTGTTTTCAGGATGTCCAGCAGACAAATGAATACATTTATAGGAATATTTCAGTGTACTATGACACACACACACACACACACACACACACACACACACACACACACTGCATATATTCTCCTATTTTCTATAAAGCCAAACTACTGCTATCACTACTAATAATAATATAAACCTATTTAATGGAATATTTGAATTGAAAACATTACAGAGGTTTAAAGTTAATATAAAAGTAAATTATAACAATAATCAGATTTATCCAAGTTGAATAAGTAAATGTTGTGGGTTGGGGTATGAGGGTTAGAGTCATGTTATAGGGGTATAAAGTCTGGGGGTACAGTAGTTAGGGTATAGGGTGTAAGGGTATAAGGGTGCAGATCAGGGATACTGAATTAAAATTTAAGAAGGTCCAGTCGATGACATTCTCTTAGAGCCGAGGCTGAATTTTCCTCAGTTTGCGTTGGGATTCAGATCTACACATGCACTCACTGTAAGTCTATAAAACATCAGCAGTTTAAAACCTCCAAAGCACTTCAATAATATTTATTGTTGATTTTCAGTAGCGACTTTAAACATGTGCACAGTTTGATCTTTGATGGTCGTGTATATTTCCTTGTATTTGTGTGGAATACAAACGATAAGCTTTGTTCAGTCTTTAGGTAATGTTCCTCCGCTGTGCTGTGGATGAGTGTGTGAGGACGTTGGCTGCTCTGTAACACCGCGTGCTCAGTTCAGGTACAGTGTTGTACACGCCCTCACCACGGGCCGCTGCCGATACGTTTGCTCTAATGACCTGTGTTTCATCACAAAGTGGTGCTTTACCTCACTGTTCACCACGGTAACGGAACATGCGAGACAAACTGGTTTTAACCCTCCAGCAGGGAGAACGAACATACTGTACTGTAAATTGTTCTGTCTATCCATTTTTGAAGGTTCAGTTTTTATAGTCGACTTTCCTTTTTTTTTGCAGTAAGCTATGCTGTGTCGTGCGTTTGATTGTTTATTTTGTGCTTTCTGTCTATACACGGTAAATTATCATGTTGTTGGCTTTGTCAGTGATGCGTATAGCCACGCCCCCCTTGAGAGAAAAAGCACTAGATTACTGGTATATAAATTATTCTCATGTATCAGAACAGCATCAAGGTTCGGACAGAACTGTCACTTGTTCCGGATCCGGTTTGCCATTTAGTGATGCACGGTATAGGGGTATATGGGTTAGGGTACAACTGTAAGGCTATGGGGTATAAGGATTAGGGTATGGAGGTTTGGGTATATGGCACAGGGGTGCGGTTGTAGTTAGTTATCAGACATGTTTTATTAGTTCAGGATGTATACCTGCATGGACAGGGTTCAAATCTCATCTAAGTGTGAAGTCTGCATGTTCACCTCCACATTTGGTGTAGCACAGTGATTCCAAATTGCCCATAGTGTGGAGGATGAGGATGAGCTCCAGGCCCCCCTGCGACCCTTCACGGGAGAAGCACTACAGCTGATGGACGAATAACGAGGGATCAGGTTTAATTCATCCTTGATCTTGATGTTGAGCTCAAACTCAGGATCAGACTTCAGTGTCCGGGTCGAGCGTTATTTATTTAATATAAAACCGAAATCAGACTGTTCAGTTAAACTACTGTGACTATTGAAATTGTGTTATAATTTATAATAATACAACTATTTTATAAGAAGTACAATAGGTTTTGCAGATTAACACTATGACTTACAGATTGATTTAACAAAAGTATTTATCTGTTTGTGAGTGAGTGATATGCAGTACACACACACACACACACACACACACACACACACACACACACACACAGATTCACATCCAGACACACAGGTATACAGATATCTCGTGCGGTGAGGTGCTGGTGGAGGCTGACGCAGTGAAAGTGTCTGTAAATATTAGAGTAACACACACACACACACACACACACACACACACACACGCACACACATTTTCCTAGCGAAAAAAACCTACCATGTCAACACAGTGTGGTTGTTCCTGTCACCACTGTGGCACATAAATCATTGTTACTGACTGACCTGAGACGGGGAAAGTACACACTCACTCACACACACACGGTCCAGTGCTGCCTCTTAAAGTCCACAGAGAGTATTGCAGTGATGGAGAGGTCCTCAAACTCACATCATGAGCTTACCTGCAGTTGTAGTGTCAGACCCACGGTGCAGGAAAGTTATTAAATGTTATAAAACTCAGTCAGATGAAAAGCTGTGATTATTGTCTGGTGAGGAATGAATGAGTGTATAGCTGCTATAACCCGAGTCACTACAGGAACTCACTCCACAACAGCAGTCGTGACTGAAAATAAACACAGTGTACGAGTTACTCTTCAGTCAGTGGAAAGGCAACTTTGCTGTAGCATAAGAGGAACAGAACACACGAGGATCACATATCTGTATCACATTATCTGTGTATCACATTATCTGTGTCACCCAGGAGGGGTCGGGTTCCTTCTGTGTCTCATTCCTCAAAAGTTTCTTCCTCATGTCGTCTCAGGGGGTTTGTCCTCTCCACCACGGCCACTCGGTTACTCATTAGAGATTTAATTCTAAATGCTAATTGTAAAGCTGCTTTGTGACAATGCCTACTGTTACAAGCACAATGTGAATAAAACTAAACTAAATACATACCGCTCTTATTTTGTGATCAAGATTCAGCATTTAACTAAACTAAAAACATGGTGATAAAGCACAACACAGGGAAGTGCGAGGAGTGTCATGGTAACGGAATTATGTAAATATAATTACAACACATTTAGTGTTAGACACAGACATTTGAAGAAACAGAATTTGAGAAGCAAACAAACAAAAACTTGAATTGGAACCAAAATTTTAAAATTGCACCATTGGGTTTCCTTCATGGTAACACCGTGGCCTCATACATCCAGGGTTGATGGTTTGATTCCCACCTCAGCTCGGTGAGTGTGAGGTTTGCACGTTCTCCCCTTGTTTGGTGGGTTTTCTCCGGGTACTACAGTTTCCACCGACAGTCTAAAGACATGCAAATTAGGCTAATTGGCATTTCCAAAATTGCCCATGGCATATGTGACCTGCTATGGATTGGCACCACGTCCAGGGTGTACCGCGCCTTGTGCCCGAAGTCTCCTGGGATAGGCTCCGCCCCCGGGATAAGTTTAGTTTAGTTTTATTTATATAGCACATTTACTACAGCCACGAGACTGACCAAAGTGCTGTACATCCACATAAACATCATAAAAAGAATTAAAGTACACAACTACAGCCTAAGAAAGAGGGAAATACTAAACTAAACCAAACTAAACTAAACTAAAATAAATGAATAAATTAAAACAGAAGCTTAATAAGGACAGTAAAGCCGAGTAGGCCAGTGAAAACAAATGGGTTTTTAAAAGGGATTTGAAAGTAGTCAGACTAGGAGCCATTCGGATATCAATTGGCGAGTCATTCCAAAGACGAGGCCCAATTACTGAAAAAGCACCGTCACCTCTACGCTTAAGTCTGGAGTGTGGAATTAAAAGGAGGTTCTGGTCACAGGATCTCAAACTTCTCATGGGTGTGTGTTTGTGCAGCAATTCAGATAAGTAGAGGGCGCTTGCTGGTGTAGGGATTTGAAAACAAATGGTAAAATATTAAAGTGTTTTCTGAAATGAACAGGTACCCAGTGAAGGGCCTTCAAAAGCGGAGTCACATGATCCCTTTTTTTCTTTTTCAAGAGAAATTTAGCAGCGGCTTTCTGAACCAGTTGAAGTGATTTGGGATTTAGAGATACCAAAATAAAGAGAATTACAATAGTCAAGGCGAGATGTAATGAAAGCATGAATCGCCATCTCCAGAGTCTTATAAGTGAGAAAAGGTTTGATTTTTGCAAGAGTACGGAGCTGATAAAAACTAGATCTGATCACGGTAGAGATTTGTTTCTCAAATTTTAATGTGTCATCTAGCAGGAAACTTCCCTGTCCAATCCCTGTAACTTTTGCAGAATATCAGTCTGTCCTTGATGTTTTTTCTGGAGAGAATGACTTCTTTGCTGCTCTTCCTGTAAGGTATGAAGGTGATCGCTACTGTAACTATAAACGACAAATGACTAAATTCAGTGTCATGACTTCCAGCTGTGTTCACTGTACAACACATCTACAGGGTGGGTGAAAAGTAACTAGGCATTAAACACTGGTGATAAAGTCCATATTTCTAAATGCGTTACAGTACAGACAAGACACTTGCTGACTGCTGGAGCTGCTTGTAGTCTCTAGATTCTCAGATTTAATCTCTTCTTGTTGCAACATTCTCACATGTTCCTCAAAGTGGCATCTCTGCATGTACCTGTGGAGGTATGTTTGAGCTGTGTAGGAAAGACGACACATGGACCAGGAGAAGACTTGAAGACCGCTGTTCGCTCCTGAAGCAGAAAAAGTAAACTAAAGTAAAAGGAGAGAATAGCAGTCTAACATACTGTAAGTGACATTTGAGTTATTGAGGGTGTTTTTCTTAAACCTGTACAGATAAAAAGTATATATGGTAAAAATGTAATGAGCTGGATATTCTTTCTTCCCACATAATGTACTGCAAGGTCCTGAGTCAATACTTGATTTAGTCTATGACCTCTCTTTTAAATTCCTGATATGTTCCTCGACAAGTTGTGTCTTGGTGCTTATACAACTTTATATCGACATTAAGATCCTCGTTTCCCTGATGTGAGGTGGTTAAATGGAAACAGTGTGCTTTACACCACCAAGACACTGTAGTCATATGAAATGAAATAAAAATCTTATTATGCACTTGACATCTCAAATAAGTTGTATCTGATCAAATAATCACACGTCTCGTTTTAAAATTAAAAACTGAGTATAAACCAAGCCTTAAAATTCCCAATGCTTGGACATAACCATTTTCAGAGCACTTTTTGCTCCAGAGGTAGCCGAAGGCGTTTCCCAGATCCTGGGCGTACTCCTCATCGTACCACACCAAGAGCTCCTGTGCTGGGTTTTTGGGTCGGCAGGAACGGAAGATAATCCCACCTCGATCTTGGATGTGACCAGATTCTGCTCTTCGTCATTATGAGCACAATTCACATACCTGAATGAAGAATGAAGGGGTAAGGTGGAGAAACAAGTGATCTCTGAGTGAAGGCATGAAATTGAAGATATTTTAACAAGAATAATGATTTTAACAGTTTATAACCAGAGGTGGGGAATAGACACAAATCCTGCACTTGAGTAAAAGTAGAGATTTCATAAAGGAAATATTACTCAAGTAAAAGTTGAAGTCCTTTGTTTACTTGTGTTCCAGAGTAAAAGTACAGAGGTACTTACCTTTAAATTTACTTTAAAATCAAAAGTTCAGGGCTTGTATTAGCTCACTGTAACCTTTTTCATAGAAAACGAAATCTCTGCGTGACTTGACGTCATTTAGAATTACACATAATTGTCAGCAGGAGGCCTCGCTTCAAATACTACATACCACTGTCACATGTAACCAAACGGCATGCAGAAATGTAGTTGAGTAAAAGTACAGATATTTGCTGTACGCTTGAGCGGAGTGTAAGTAAAAAGTGTTCTCTAATAAAACTACTCAATATGTACTAATTATATAGGAATTAAGTGCATGTACTCAGTTACCTCCCACCTCTGTGTATAACTCAAATCATCCAGTCAGCATTAACCTCTCTTTTGGCATCTATGCATTTCTCACACTGTCCGTTCCGATATATCTGGAATAAATAGAATGTCGTAAATTATATAATTATAGGCATTTACTTTTTACATCATGTGTAAATCAGGAATTGTAAAATTAAAGTGTGCATTCTGTTATTTCTCATTTTACAACATAAAGCATAATTCTAATGCTAAACAGCTTACAGTCTGCTCATAATTTAATTACTTTTTCTGAGCCCTAGTACACACTGTGAAAGGCATATTCTGTACAAGTAAATACTTTTACTATTTTCATTATTATTAGCTAATCCAAAAGAGAAACAGAAAGTACAGACTTAAAGTTTACAAATTTTTACCATTTATAAAAAAACAACCGTCACCACAAGAGTATCCACTGTTCATGGCTTCTCCTTTGTCCACCAGTTCTCCTTGGTATGGGCCAAAGTGAGCAACGACTGGAATGGTGGCCCCGTATTAAACACCCCCAGGCCTGCAGCAGGAATGTCAGACGGCCCGGCCTCGAGGCCGAGGGGAAACGTTTGGCCCGGTCAGTGACACTCAGGAAACAGGGGGTATCGTGGATGAAGAGAGCTGGACCAGGAACCCCACACTTGATGTAGAAGAAGCATCTGCAATCCTCACAGTCTGAACACAACAATGGAAAAAAATAAAGGGAAAATAAACACAAGAGGGAGAATTTTTCAGTAAAACTTCTGGTGTAAAAAGTCTGGTGTATGCTCTCCCATAAATAAATCGGGAGAAACTACATTTTTATAAAAAAAAAGAAAAAAAAAGAATTAAAAACCTTAAAGATTAGAAACAAAAAGAGAAAACTATATTATTCCTAGTTACCCAACCAGGACGTTACACACTTGTATGACACATGAGCATCACACACAGCAACCACATCTGACTTGAAATTGAGATTTTCCCCATTTTGTGTAAAATAACGGGAAAGTGACCAAAAAAATCCACAAGAGACACTTACTAGCATAAATGCAGGTTTGTTTGTCATTAAGGCCCAGTCTGCTCTCACACAGGTACTCGTAATTATCAGGTTCTTCTTCTTCTTTAATACAGATCATTTTCAGGTCCTTGTGCAAGTTGCTTTCACAGCTGTGCTGGTTTATCTGCATGTTCCTTCCCTCCTGAAACAAACCACATGTGAACCACTATTTCTACACCACTATTCCTCTTCATAAATATGATTATTACCTGGTATCTAAAGCTAACCACCAAAATTTCTCTTTTACCTGCAAAAAGCTTCACTCTGTCTCTCCTTCCTCTGTGTCTTCATGCATCCCATCATCCCTTCCAGACCCAGACTCCTTTTCCTCTCTACCACTAGAGACTGCAACTGAAACGTGCCTCTCCTCATCCATGGATCTCCTATGTCCTCTAAACCAAGGAAGACTACTTGTCCAGCTCCTTGGCTATCCTGTGCAACAACAGGAGAGAATTAAGAACTGCAGAGAGGAGATGGAAGAAATTATAGCTTAATACAGATCTTGTCTCCTACTGGACTCTTCTCTCCAAATTCTCATGTGACGTGACTTCTGCTAAAACTGCCTTCTACAGGGAAAAGCTGGAAGCCTCTGCACATGATCCTGGCAAACTCCACAACATCTTCTCCTCAGTACTCAACCCACCAGCTACTTCTGCCCCATCGTCTCTGCCTGCTGATGACTTTGCCACATTCTACGATGGGAAAATTGCAGCAACCCGCCAGTCCTTTGACCCCAACCCAACTCCCACACCAGAACCTTGGGACCTTCCCTGCCCTTCCTTAGCAGAATTCTCCAACCTGTCATCTGACAAGATTCAGCAGATCCTCTTGTCATCCAATCCCACCACCTGTTCATTAGACCCAATCCCTTCCACAATGCTCCAGGACATCTCTCAAGACCTCCTGCCCTTCACCACAACCATCATCAACCATTCCATATCATCTGGTCAGGTTCATGCTGCTTTTAAGAAGGCAAAGGTTATTCCCATCCGAAGTCAACAACTATCGCCCGATATTGCTTCTTTCTTTTCTTTCCAAAATTCTTGAAAGGACTGTTTATAACCAAATGTCTCTTTCCCTTGTTTCCCTGGTCGTGCGAATTGGGTGTGCCGATTCAAATCATGACGTCACCCACTATCTAATGCTTATGCGCAGGAACAAGGACTTTGACGGTTTCTCGTTTAAATGTGTTTTTACGAACTTGAAAGACAGTGTTTTAAAAAAATTCTGCTCATCTGTACTACCTTTTCTACAGGTACACACGTGTGTGAGTGAATTTCAGACATCCCTGATACTTCAATGACAGCAAACCATCCATTCGCAACGGAAATTCGTAAATACAGAAAAAGAGAAGAGACATCCAATTATTTTGCATAAGTTTAATTTAACAAGTTCGTAAAAAACGCATGCAGCGTTACGTAGTGGGTGACAATAACGAACTGGACTCAATTTTGACTTAAACTCCTGTTGAACTTCCAGTCTCACACAGTATGACAGCAGGTCAATCCCTGCTATCCGTTATCACCCAGATGAGGATGGGTTCTCTGTTGAGTCCGGTTCCTCTCAAGGTTTCTTCCTATTACCATCTTCGGGAGTTTTTCCTTGCCACTGTCGCCATCGTCCTCGGCTTGCTCATCAGGGACAATCTTATCATTTTGATTCATACATGTTCAAATTTCATACAAACTCATAATTCTTTTGATTGTGTAAAGCTGCTTTGTGACAATGTCAACTGTTAAAGGCAATATACAAATAAAATTTTATTGAATTGAATAATTACTCGGATCGGAAAGGGGGAATGTGGGGAAACTGAATTTCCCGGAACACCGGCGCTCCGTTTGTTCGCTCGTATGCCAAAATGCTTTGCATGCCGAGGCAAATATCTTGGAAAATTTCTGTTCTTAAGGCGAAAAATTTTGTGAGGCGGGGCATTTGGATTACCAAATCCTTTGCTTTTGGTAATTTATGAAAAATTATATAGTTTTTAAAATATTGATGATCCAGTGGTACAGATTTGTGGTAATATATTTACAATACACCATAAAAAAAAGTTAGCAAAATTGTAAAAACAGCTAAAATGCTAATAAAATAAGTAAAATGTACAAAATTAGTTTTACAAAAGCATAAACTGCAACATTTATAGGCTTCTCAATAAATAAAACACACAAATCTGTCTTCACACCAAGTTACCTCAGAGCTCGGATACCGGAAACGCTCCTATTCCTGCGGCTCCATCCCAAACCCCCCCTACAGTGTGCCCTAGCTGGGGTGAGAGCTCACTCCACAACACTATATCTAGTGCACTTACTGAGGGAATGAAGAGTGATTTGGGACTAGCGCTACTCGTTAGCAAGCTTCAGTTTAACTCACCTCGAGCTTTAAAGCAAAATCTAATGAGACACGTCATATCCGGACACTTTTATTCACCTCTAACCGGATTAAATCTAAAGTCTGAGGAAAATCCTGAGAGAAATGATTTGATGAGGAGGAGATGGAGTGGAGTCTGACAAGATTACTGTTCCAATCAGGGAAAAAAAAAAAAAAAAAAAAACCTGCCGCGCTTCTTCCTTTACTGCTGTCGGGATTCCAGAGCCGCACACTGCCGCCTACCGGAAAATACGAGTAATGATGATGATAATGCTGATGGATAGATAGATAGATAGATACTTTTTTCATGCTGATAGAAATTCCAGATATCCAGACAGCAGTAGAGACAGTAACACAGAGATCTCTTACATACAGGCAGCAGACACAGCTGACCAACAGTTAATAGGGCAATGAGAACAAAAAAGTACAAGACCTACAGGGTGACTCCCTCGAAAGAGGCCCATAATCTTCTGTAATAACACCATATTTTTTCCTAAATTCACACTGACATTGCTTAAAGGCAGTAATGACCCAATAGGTTGGCACTATGAAGACGTGCTACTCATTACTGTACACCACCATCATGATGAGGAGTGAATGGGCATGGTGTTGAACAGTATGATGGCTGTTTGGCATCCCTACCTTATAGGTCCGACGTAGGGGCATCGCAAAGTATTTGAACCTCCAAACACGGAGGAGCACATTATACATTGTTTTGTTCAGATTGCTCCGTTATTACAGAATATTCTGGGCCTCTTTCGAATCACCCTGTACAAGAAAAATATAAATAAAGCATATAAATCACAAGTATAAATAATTTAAAACATTTAAAAATCAGAAACTAATAATACAATACTAATACTAAGTGTAATGCAGTGAGACCTTGATGTGCATTTGTGACAAAGTGACAACAGTGTGAATAATAGTAATAGTAATAGTGGTAAAGGGTAATACTGAGAGTAGTGAGCAGACAATGAAGCCAACAGATGGGAGAGTTACACAGATAGCACTGTGATGTACAGTAACACTAACCTAAACAATAACTAGAGATGAAATGACTCACAAAACTCCTGGTTCAGATTGTATCATGGTTTTGGAATTAAAGATCAACTATTTTTTTCCTGCTTTTGTTTAACTACCAATAAAACTTAAAGAAATCTTAAAATAAAGGGCTTTTGCCCCAAGTCTTCCTGAATACAACATCCAGGATGTTCAATTTGTCCAAAAATAAAATATAAAAATAAAATATTAAATTTCTAATTTGCAAATTGAGGTGCAACATAATTTTTTTTGCACATTTTTTGGCACAATTAATTTACTTTAAATACAATTTGTGCATGTGTGAAATATTTTAGCTTAGGAAAAAGTAATTTTTTGTGCATGACCAATAATAATAATAATAAAATAAATAAATAAATCTTTCAGGTTAGATGGCTGTTGAAAATGTTGAATCCTAATTTGAATTGTGAAGACAAAGCTGCTTTTCTGCATGGTTATATTCTCATTTAAATGGTTCACACAGACACCTTCTCTATTTAGGGTTTTTGGTTAATTCCAGCTGGAGAGTGTTGTGTTGTATGGGCTAGTAGAATGCTCAGCAGTAGGAGTCAAGCAGAGATATTACAACCTGATACACACCTGCGGTTGTGTTAACTGTACTGTGAGGGAAAAATAACCAATCTCAGCTCATAACATGACAACATTAAATGACTTTAATAAATGTTCACATTTCTAATAGCTTTTACATTTGTAAACTGTCTTTATCATCAGTGATTAACATAAGCATTAAGGTTAGCTTGTTGTCCTTTGAAATCATTAAATTTTATTTTATTTGTTCATTTTATTTATTTATTTAATTTAATTTTTCAAATTTGTCAAAACATTTTTAGATGACAATGCTATTAAATTTTGCCCACCCCCCCAAAAAAGGATGCTGCTGCTGTTTCCAATAATTGTTAATTATAGCTGGGGCTAAAAGTTTTGAGAATGACACAAATATAAATTTTTACTACTTGTGGTAAACTGAAGTATAATTACAAGCATTTCATAAGTGTCAAAGGCTTATATTGACAATTACACAAAGTTTATGCAACGAGTCAATACAGTGGAATCTTGGATTACAAGCATAATTCGTTCTAGAAGCAGACTCATATTTCAAAAACACTCGTAAACCAAATCAAATCTCCCCATAAGAAATAATGGAAACTCAAATTATTAGTTCCACAGCCCAAATAAATAAATACATAAAAAAATGAATATAAAATATAAAGTAAAAAAAAAATAACTTGCACTTTACCTTTAAAAAAAGTAACAATAAATCCCGACAGATAAGTGTTTTTGTTTGTGCGCGCAGGCTGTGTGTGTGTGTCTGAAGCTAAAGTAAGGAGCCCCTCCACCTCTCCCCCTTCTCGTCTTACACAGTTACTCTTCCTCCACTCTTTTCACATACGCGCGCACACAACGGAAACACTGTTTTAAAAATAAACAAGAAATTTTTCTAATGACACTCGATTGAGCGACACACTAATGGAATCACTGCTGTGATGTAAAAATAAAACAGATTAACCTGCACTTTACCTTTGAAAAGAACTGCGACAGAGCAGTGTTTCTGTGTAGAGCAGAGAGAGAGAGAGAGAGTGTGTGTGTGTGTGTGTGTGTGTGTGTGTGTGTGTGTGTGTGTGTCTGTGTGTGTTTGTGAAAGTGTGTGTCTGTGTGTGTCTGTGAAGGTGAAAGTACGACTGGTCTGTGTGTGTGTGTGTGTGTGTGTGTGTGTGGCACGGTGTCCAATGACACGTGCACACAGACACAAAAAGCAGGCTGATACAGAGAGAGAAAATGGATCTTTAACCTCTCTAATGAGACTTGCTTTTGCTTTACACACGTGTTGTACACCTACGCATACAGACACAAAATAAAAGATATTTTACGTGCACACACGTGGTCACAGTGTTATAGTAAACAGTACACATGCGTACACGGATGTTGATTATACCAGTGAGAGATGAGCACTAAGACCCAGCAGGGGAGACGATTACCCACAATTCCACAGCGCAAGAGAGAGAAAAAAACATTGGCTCAGTTGTGATTACGTGACGCTCGGCATCAAAACAAGAAAACAACAAACTGCGTTACTCGCAGCCTGAGGTTCCACTGTATTTACAATGTTGACTCTTTTTTTTTTTTTTTTTTTTTAATAAAAGACCTCTACAGTTCACCCTGACATGCTGTCAAACAACTTCTGGCCCACACCCTGACGGATGGCACAGCCCATTCTTACATAATCAATGCTTGGAGTTTGTGGAATTTGTGGGTTTTTGTTTGTCCACCCATATCTTGGGTATTGATCACAAGAGAAAAGAAGAGATAAAGCCAACTTTTTGAAAAGAGTCCACACTGACTCACTGCAACAGGCAAAAGAATAATTAGACATATTCTCATCATGTGTAAGACTCGTGAGGCTCATTTAATTAATGAGCTAATTAACATCGTTTTATTAACTGAAGTGTATGGTAGAGCAGGTAAACACTAAAATATGGAAAGGAAGTAGAGCTGAATGTGAGAGATGAAGATAAGGGTACAGCTGAATCACAGTGAGGGACAGAAGGAGGGCTGATGGTGAGACAGGTGGAGACAGATCTGTTGTAGTTCTAGTTGGACCTCAGGTTATGATTTTTATTCTCTGTTAATATAAATTTTAGAGCAGTAACACACCATTTCACTTCATAAAATAAAATTTTAGGTTTTATATTTAATGATGTGTAAATCAATACAAAAAGCTCATTTATTTATTTACCTCCCTGTATGCCACCTTCCCATGTCAATCTGCCAAAGTCTTTTGCCACCCTCTGCCCCATATAAAATTTCTAGATCCGCCACTGTTTGTTGGTGAACTCATGCATGAAGCAGAGGGCAGATGATGCTTTCATCCGAGTGTGCTACAGTGTCCTGTGACAGGCATGAGCAGCAGGTGAAAATATTGGAAGTTGTCATGTATGACATCTGAATTTTGGTTTGGGAAAATGGCCCAGAGTAAAATCAGGTAGAGAATAAATGATGGAAAGAATGTTGAACTGTCATACATTAAATAAATATAAACAACAAACAGTAACACTTATGAATCTGAGTTACGTTCACACAGGACATCAGTTTAATAGACAAATTTGGGGGTAAAATCTAATTAGAAAATTTGAAATGTTACTTGATCATTACGTTTATAAAGTTAAGACTAGGTCTGTGACACTGAGCAGTGTAAATGCAGAGTTAATGTAGTGTTTTTTAATTTTTTTTTACCTTTGTTACATTTGATTACTACCTTTAATTACTGAAGCAGTCAAACATATATTTATATCGCAAGTCATAATGAGTAAAGGTGCCATGAACCAAAACATTAAATGTGATTAACAAGTACTTCCAATTTGCATTAATTTATATTTGGCTACTCTTACAGTTTTCTTGCTGTAAATTCATGTATGTTTAGGAACAAAACTGTAACATTTACAGGGCTGTAAAAAAGTATTTGTCCTGAATTTTAAAATCATCGTTTAAAAATGCATTTTGTATTTACTCTGGTTATCTTTGTTTAATATTTAAATTCCTTTGATATTCTGAATCATTTAAATGTGACAGATATGCAATAAATAAACAAACAAATAAATAAATAATCAGGAAGGGGCAAATACTTTTCACTGCACATGTCCGCATTGTATTTATTTCGCACATTTACAGCCTTGAAAAGCATTTTACGTGGCTTATTTTATGTAAACACCAAACTAATAATATAAAAATATAATAATTAACCTCCTCTACCCATTTTGTTCATAATTTTCCGGCTAACTGTATTTATAGGAAACTAAGGATGATCAGGTCGATTTAAATGAGTGCAGCAGCTTAAATGAAAGAGAAAGTGAAAGTAACCTGCAGCAGAATGCGGGACTCGCCCTTAACCGTTATTTCTTATTCAACCAATCTCGCGCCTAGTGATTATTATAAACGCTTTAGAACAGAATGAGTAGATGTTCCGATCGGCTCCGGTGCTGTGCGCACCCCGCGTGACTCGGCTGTTTTCTGTAGAACATTTAGAACCGAGGACATTTCGCTAACATTTCGAGTTCCACACGGCTTGTAACGGGGATCGTGGCCTCGCCGCTCAGTGACGTCATCTGACACCCACCACAAGAAGTCAGACTTTCGATTTCAACGGTTCAGATCTATTTAACGACTGAACTGGTTTCTTGTAAATGCTGAATCCCGCGCTGCACAGGAAAAGGAAGTCACGTGCAAAGTGTCTGATATTGTCTGACTGATCTCACACACACTGGATTCAATTCTCACGACTCTTCTACAGCAGCTCAGACTACACCAGGAGACATGATGGACGACCGAAGGATAGAAACGGTAAGTTGCTGTGGGTAAGTTGCATCTGTTGTAGCTCCACAATAAACGTTAGAAAAAATAATTTCATGAGAAATGTCAGGCACTGTTTGAAAGGTATAGAACATTATAGACATTGATTCATCTGTCAAGTGTATTTTCTTTTCATTTATGTGTCATTTTGATACTTTTATTGCCGTTTTAATGTACCAAGTCTTACCACGTGCTAATGTGCTAACGAAATGAACCGTGTTCTGAATAGGTGGAGCTGTAACATTTTGTTGAACTTGCTGTTTGTCTCCTACTGCTCTGTGTGCAGGTCACTATTTATTCACCATATAATGCATAAGAAGTTACTCTGTAGTATTCTGTACATTTTCTGTGTTTGAGTAAATGTTTGGGTGCTATTAGTTTTTTTGTGAAAGTATTCCAGAAATGTCATGATGGCTATAAAATGGGTGATTTAAGCTGTGTGATTTATGTAGCACACATGCTTTATTTTATATTTATTTCAGTCCTGCTTGATTTAAAATTGACTATGCGATCACAAAGCAATTTGTTTAAACAAAAGACAGATGGAAAGGACAGTATTTTCATTGAGAAATTCCCATACTTCAGATTATCCTCATATTTTTATTTATTTTGTTTATAATATCATATATAATTATATACTATTATATATAAGTATACTGTTATATTAAGAGCAG